>OZ004664.1:0-58805 GCA_963924505.1 Agonopterix alstromeriana
CAAATCCTTCGCGAGCAGCAAGGATAAAGGATCATCATCATCACCTCCTATCAAAACATTCAAGCAACCATCAAATAAAAATCGTTCGATGAAGTACACCGGATGTCCATTGTGCAATAAAGCGCACGGATTATTCCACTGTAATGATTTTTTGAAATTGCAATCGAGCGAAAAGAAAAATTTAGTTGCGAAATTAAAATATTGCAACAATTGTTTATACAACCACAACGGAAATGATTGCATTTCAGAAAAACGATGCCATGAGTGCAAAGAACCCCACAATACGTTGCTACATGAGGCGTTCGCAAAGTCACCAAAATCTGATGGCAACCCGCGACAGCACGAGAGTCACGTGGCACAAAATCCCAAAACTAGCATAGCCGAAGTCCTCCTAGCAACGGCATTGATCAAAGTGCAAGCGGTGGACGGTACCTTTCAAATCATGCGCGCCCTTATAGATCAAGGGTCGCAAACGTCGCTGATATCAGAGAGAGCGGCACAAAAACTAGGTTTACCTCGCCAACGTTGTAAGGGTGTGATTTTTGGTGTAGGAGCTAAAGAAAATAATTGCAAGGGCATTATACATATTACATGCTCATCAGCGCAGGGCGACTATACATTCACGACGGAAGTCCCTATTATGAAAAGTTTAGTAAACAACCTACCTAACAACACATTTCCAAAGCCAACATGGCAATTTCTACAAAATATACACTTAGCAGATCCAGAATTTAATGTTAGCAGCCCCGTCGACTTATTATTAGGTGCAGATATTTACTCATCAATAATTTTAAATGGTATAATCAGAGAAAATGACTCATTACCTATAGCACAGCAGACCCGCCTGGGATGGATCCTATGCGGGAATGTAAAGTCTTATCAGTGTAACGTTGTACTAAACAACGTGGAAGATTTAGAGCGATTCTGGAACACAGAAGATGTTATCACGGAGACCACAAGCATGTCACAAGAAGACGATCAGTGCGTCCAATTTTACAAAGCAACAACCACACGCAATGATGAAGGTCGGTATATCGTGAGACTGCCCCTGAAACCAAATCATAAGGAGCTTTTAGGAGACTCTAAAGCAAAATCAGTCGCACAGTTTCGACAATTAGAAAACAAATTTGTACGAAACGAAAATATAGCTCGTGACTATAAATCATTTATTCACGAATATATCGAACTAGGTCATATGCAGCGGTCATCGGACTCGAGCGGTAACAAGACACCAAACTGCTATTTACCTCATCATTGTGTGCGGCGCGCGGACTCCACTACTACATCGCTTCGAGTCGTCTTCAATGCGTCAGCGAAAACATCGACTGGCCATAGTTTGAATGACGTTATGTACAGGGGTCCGAACTTACAGCAAGATTTATCAAAATTAATTTTGAAGTGGAGACAATACGAGTTCGCATTTACAGCTGACATTGAGAAAATGTTTAGGCAGATCGAATTACACCTGGAAGACCAGGTGTACCAGAAAATCATATGGAGGGACTCTTCTAGGGATGTTCTGCAGGATTATCAATTAGCAACGGTTACCTACGGCACAAAAGCAGCGCCGTTCTTAGCCATGATGACTCTTAAACAGTTAGCAAGTGATGAGGGTCACAATTACACCTGCAGTCCAGCTGGTAAGGTCCTGGAAGAAGATCTGTACATGGATGACCTATTAAGCGGCAGCCACAGTCTTCAAACAGCAAAGCAGCTTCAATCTGACTTATCAAAACTCCTGAGATCTGGTGGCTTCAATCTAAGGAAGTGGAACTCTAACAATCAAAAACTATTAGAAGGAGTTGACACAGCACAGCAAAATTATCAACAGGTCTTCGATTTCAAGCACGAAGAATCAACAAAAACGTTAGGATTGCGTTGGTGTCCTAAAACCGACCAATTTGAATTTAAATTAAAAATCGATACGTCTCCCGGTCAAGCAACAAAACGGCAACTGTTGTCAGATATTTCGAAAATATTTGACCCTCTCGGATGGTTGTCACCCGTCTCCACAAAACTTAAGATCTTATTTCAAGAAGTCTGGCTTCATAAAGAGCTACAGTGGGATAGCAAATTACCTGAAAAAATCAACAAAGACTGGGACACAATCAAAAGCGATTTAGAGCAGATAAACGATATTAAAGTTGCAAGGTGGCTGAAAACGAGCAAAAATGACAGTATAGAGTTGCATGGCTTTTGTGACGCATCGATCAAAGCATACGCATGCGTCATATATTGCAGAATTAAGAAAACTCATAAGCCATCATCATCAGTAACGTTAGTAGCAGCAAAATCAAGGCTCATCTCTCCAAATAAAACAGTATCATTACCCCGCCTTGAATTAAATGGTGCCTTCTTATTATCAAAACTGATGAGCAACGTACTAGCATGCCTGCCTGAACACAACGTCAGGATTTATGGCTGGTCAGACTCCACGGCCGTTCTAGGTTGGCTCCAAGGGGACCCCGGGCGTTGGAAGACATACGTAGCAAACCGCGTCGCACAAATAACACCAATCATACCAGCCGATTGTTGGAATTACGTCAACACTACTGAGAACCCGGCAGACTGCGCTAGTCGAGGTATTACAGCAAAACAGCTTAAGCATCATCCTCTCTGGTGGACCGGGCCAACTTGGTTATCAACGTTTGACAATCAACCAACATCGATCAATTATGAAACAAATCAAGAAGTCAAACAAATAAAGCAAACGCTCTTATCAATGACGCCACACAGTGACGTGAAGAACGCAAACGCCTCGACAACGTCATGCAGTACTGACATAGTAGGTGACGTCATACGTAGACATAGCAACCTGACGCGCGCAATCCGAGTACTCGCTTGGATTTTACGTATTGTACGTCGAGACAATAATAAGCCATCGTACCTTACAATAAGCGAATACAGAAGATCACAATCGACTATTGTAAAAAATATTCAGCAATCAGAATTTACCGATGAAATAAAAAGCCTAAAGAAAAATGGTACTGTCGATTCAAAAAGCAAAACACTGTCTTTAAATCCATTTCTCGACAAAGAGGGGCTATTACGAGTCGGTGGTAGGCTTAAAAATGCGAACATAAGCCAAAGCATGATGTATCCTCTCATCATCCCACACAGCAGTCATTTTACAGACATTTTAATTGATCATGCGCATAAAATGACTTATCATGGAGGCCCACGTATTACATCAGCATGGTTACGCCAAACTTTCTGGATTATAGGAGGGAACCGAGCTGTAAAGAAACGACTTCGATCGTGTGTAACCTGCAGAAGACATAACCCAGTAAAAGAACACCAACTAATGGGCGATCTACCCCAATCAAGGGTGACCCCAACGAGAGCTTTTTATCAAACAGGCGTCGACTATACTGGATACGTGGACGTCAAGTCAAACAAGGGTCGAGGGATAAAGACCACTAAAGGCTATATTGCAGTGTTTGTTTGTATGGTGACGAAAGCCGTACACCTGGAGTTGGTGTCGGACTTATCAACATCAGCATTCCTGGCAGCATTACGTCGCATGGCAGCTAGACGAGGTGCCCCGAAGCATATATGGAGCGACAACGGCACTAACTTCATCGGAGCAAACAACACTATACAAAGAGAGTTTACGGAGTTAAAATCAATAGTAAACGAAGAATTCCTATCAGAGATCAGTATGATGGACATAGAGTGGCACTTCAACGCTCCATCTTGGCCGAGCGCTGGAGGACTCTGGGAAGCAGCAGTAAAGAGTCTTAAATATCATCTACGTCGCGTCGTAGGAGAACAAAAACTCACCTACGAAGAGTACAGCACGCTCTTAGCACAATTGGAAGCGTGTCTTAATTCTAGACCTTTATGTGCCCTCATGGAAGACCCAGACGATTTGGATTATCTCACTCCGTCGCACTTCTTGTCCAGTGGTCCTGTTTTGAACATCATCGAAACAGAAAGGGACGCTCGTACAAGATGGCAGTTAACACAAAAAATATTCCACGACATCTGGAAACGCTGGAAATCGGAATATTTAACACAAATGTCGACTAGATCAAAATGGCAGACATCTAAATCCAATATCAAGGAAAACGATATTGTGCTCATACATGAAGCCAACTTACCAGCAGCAAAATGGGCACTAGGCAGAGTTGTCATCCTTCATCCTGGACAGGATGGATTAGTCAGAGTTGTCTCCGTCAGAACTAAAAACGGAATTATGAAAAGACCTATCACAAAATTATCTATCTTACCCGTGAACGACGAGCAACCAAGTAGCAAACAATCAAAGGAGGACACAATTCATGCTGAAACTGTATCGTCGCCTGAAAGGCTAAAGGTACCTAAAGCAAGGCCTTCAGTCAGTCTCTTCACCACGGTTTTAATGCTAATGACTATGTTAGTATCATCAGCTTCCTGCGCCTACAATATAACTAACATCAACTCAAATCACAGTATCTATTTCGACAAAGGTGCAAACATGCACCTGATTCGAGATGTGTGGAAGCTTGTAGTATATTACAACTTAGAGCCATATTGGGAGAGCACAAATTTATTAGATAAATATATAAATAATCTAGAAGACAGGTGTCTAAAGACAAAGAGACGTATTCATTGTGACGTGATCCCCTTACAATTACGTCACAACTATATCGAACTACAATACTACAATGACATGTTCCTTAGTCAACACTTTGGCTCACATGTGCGATTACGTCGTGGCCTTATCGATGGCGTAGGATACGTGGCAAACAGTCTCTTCGGCGTTTTAGATCAAAAGTTCGCCGATCAGTATCAAAAGGATATAAAATTAGTGAGGGAAAATCAAAAACATCTTGGAGCACTATGGAAGAACCAAACTTCTGTACTCGAAGCTGAATTCAATTTGCTGAAACGTATGGAAAGTACGATGGTAAAACAACATAAGATCTTCAATCAACACCTTAACGAACTGGAGGAAACAAAGAAAGTACTAAGCAATGCCGTACAGCAAGGCGCGGAGACGAGCGACTTTGCAATTTATGCCATCATCGCTAACAATCTGGCGATGAACTTAAAAGGGATCCAAAAATCTCTAATTGACACAGTCACTAATATTTATCATGGCCAGTTCGACCTACATCTTATAACACCGAATCAGCTGAGAGAAGAATTAAACATCATTTCCCAACAGATATCAAAAGAATTATCACTACCTATTCAAAATGTTCAGACAGACCTTATCAAGATATATCAATTATTAAAGGTCCGAACTAGAATAACCAAAGACTACCTAATATTCGAAATTAGCATACCGCTCATTGACCGGGATAGTTTTGAAATTTATAAAATGATCACAATACCGCAGCAAGTGGGAAACAATATGATCAGCATCGCTACTATCGCGGAACAGGTAGCAATAAACATCCACAAGGATACTTTCGTGCCGCTATCAGATAAAGAGCTAAATACATGTATATCCTTCGATCCCGTAACTCAACTATGTGAATTACAAACACCAGTTTATCACATGAAGTCGGACAAAAACTTATGCCTCAGAGATCAAACATCGAACGAATGTATTTACCATACTACTCGTTGCTATGACAAATGGATACAATTGAGTAGTATAAATTCGTACCTATACTTTTGTTGCGGTCAATGCCCACTTCGGATCATATGTTCAGATCAAGTTACTTCTGAACGAGTCAGCAAGGCCGGCATTATCAGTCTACAAGAAAGCTGCGTTATCAAAGGCGAGTCATTCACCGTACCGTCACAGCGGCGTCAGATGTCCCAAGTGCAAACGCAAGCAGAAATCGTTACGCCGGACATTCCTTCTATTAATAACATTATTAATTTAACCATCCCTGTGAGCAAGGTAAAATCAGAAATAACAGACAATCAAGAGTATATGAAAGAGATAAATGATCAGATACAGAAACTGAAGGCGCAATCGCCTGAAGTGAATCAAATATCATATCACGACATACACCACTACACGGTGATCTACGTGCTGGTGGGAGCGGCAGCTGCAGCAGCAGCAGCATGCATAGTGTGGCGCGTGCGACGCGCGCGGCGCAGATCCGTGCACCTTGCCCTGCCCACCCCCCGTCCGCGCGGATTGACCGCCTCCCGTGATAGTGTTAGTGCTAATGTGATGTGCAAGTGTACTTGTAAGTGTACCATTGAACGGGCTGAGCCCTCTAGTGCAAGTGTAAAGTGTACAAGCGCGAGTGTTCTTAATAAACAAACGCTACCGTTGGCATTTGATTTTAGTGACACGGGTCTCTAATAGCATAAGAATCATCATAGACATAAGGCGCATTGTTCAATCACCTTGTTAGTAGCATAGTCTCATCACCATCAATATCATTTCATCATCTATCCTCTCAAGCCTCCCTTCTTTGGCCTGGGAACATGTACGGTGCAACCGTGCATTTTTATTATATAGTCGAGTCATCAATCAACGCGTGGTTCGATACTTTTATTTTACACAATTCAGTTCACGATTGGTAGCCGAACCGCGTGCTCTCATAGCAATCATTTCCATACTAGCATAAATCAGTTAATTCAATAAACTCTTCTTTTATCATATTTTCGGCATTTTACTTTACTATCAACTATCACTATCAACTACAGGTGTAGCCCGTACACAATAAATGAATAACATTTGGTAATCACAATTGGTCATAAAGCTATATAGGAATCGGAAAATCTCATCGTCCTTATTTGGAATGAAGTATAGGTACATTTTGAATGGAACTCTGATGCGGTGGCTGTGCATTACATTCTGTTCTGTAGCACAGAATAAATAATAATATAATTTTCTACAAATCATACTATTATCATTCACATTCTATGTTTAGTTTCACTTCCATACAATACACACTAAACTAGATAAAAACACACCTTAGAAATAGGTATAATGTGAGACAAATAGAAGCGTGCCGGCACAGTTAAACATTAATATAACAATAAATGGCGCCCACCAGAGGTCTCCTCCGATCCAGAAACGCAAGGTTGACAAAACATGTACTTTTGCAGATTCATCAAATTTTCATTTCCCTTACACTTTCCCCATAGAGGGGTCACATCACATCGGTATGTTCTTACACTGACAGCATAAGTATAAGGAGTATCTAGTACTAGATACAGTACGGACACTCCCTGCCCCCCACCAATTTTAACCTCACCCCCTCTAGCAGGATCATAGTGTAAAAAGGTAGTGAGTATTCCTGTTTCACTAGCACTCATTCAGTATTGCACATGCATTCCTCTTCTTTTAAATTTTTCCCATTAGTATGAAATGACAGCTTAGTGTCCAAGGTGCCGGCAGTGTCTAGTGAGCCACCTCCACCCATAGGAAGGTAAATAGTACAAAAGGCATGTAGACCGGACTACACTTTATAGTAAAGTGTCGTAACAATAAGTCAGGCAAGGGTAAACCCTAAGAATATGCTCAGAATGTGCTGTGACACGTGATGTAGCGGTGGATATGAGAGCAGCAGCATTGAGTTAAGGAAGTAAATCTCACTTGTGGTTCCGCACCTCGCAGCTCGCAGCTCGCGGGCAGGTGGAGAGGGCGCTCCTCTAGTCTGCGGTCACTGAGCGCCGGCGCCGACGCGGGGGCACTACGTCCGGCACACAACACTGCGATGCTTCGTTCCTGTCGACGCCCAGTAATACATCAAGTGGACGGCTCTGCACGGAACTGACACGATCACTGATGAATGTATCTCCGATCTAACACTTTCGCGCTTTCAACTAAATCTCACACTTTCTTATATCACGTATGGCACTTGTATTATTCAAAAATTGATGTAAATAATTTCATGTAAAATAACAGACAAAAACAATGTAACAAAACTTTCTCGTATTATTTCTTCTCCATCTCGTCTCACTCGACATTTTTTAATATGACACAATAGGGAAGGAAGGGGGAGTGTGATGACACGGATGGGCATAACCATAAACAAAAATTACTCTACTGATTCAAAGATTACTATTCAGCGTAGCTATTCAGTGATTTCTTAACATCTTCGTCAACGGATGCCTTAGGCCGAGATTCAGAGACGATTTGTAAGTCATAGTTCGGACTCCCGTATGTCAAAATCCATACATTTTTGCCACGCTTAGCTCGAGCTAAGACCAAAAAAATCGTCTCTGAATCTCGGCCTTAAACTTAGTCTCGTCAAATTTTGTAGTATTAGCTCGAGCTAAGCTGAGCGAAAATGTATGGATTTTGACATTCCAGCGGAGTACAGACGTACTGTCTTTAGTAGCAGTGAAAAATGAAAATACTCTTTCGCTTTCAGTTCTGTCCACCTTCTTTCGTACGTTTTCATCGTCGTTGTTGGTTTATCCCTAAGAGGAAGGATCTCCATAGAGTCCGCATAAATTTACGATTGTAGTTGGTCTTTTTTGTCTTATGACGTACCTTTAAGAGTAGAAGGAGATGGAAATATAGATATTTGTTTATGCGGCTGTCCACTTTTTTTGAGCTAGTGTGGATGAAACATAAGGCCATGTCACTTGGTGCCTTTTGTCCATACTACTTAACACCACACACTCAAACCTAAACGTCAAAAAAAGTGGCCACTTTACAATTGGTATGGCTCACTCTAGTCTTAAAGAAAGATCCTTTCTCTTAGGTTGAACATTACCGACCGCCATGGCCAATTTTCGTGTTTGCATGCGTGTAGTAAGGATTGGTACCATTTATTCATTTTATCATTCTAAATCATGGTGAAGACCAAGTGAAGACTTTTGATCTTTGAAAGAAACAATATTGTCAATGGTCTGTAGTTACAGACCATTGACAATATTGTTTCTAGCTCAAAGCTAACTAAACTAAACTGCCTCCGGGAGTTTTTGGCGGGAATTTGTCAGCTACGTTTGGAGTCCTCATATTTCATCGAATTTTTATTGTTTATAGTGAGTTTTGGTTCGTAAAATTGGTGTTGTTTTGCGTAACAAAGTGTCGTGCAAGTGAACAATATACAGTTCTGTGAAATATGATGGTGTATGGGTTGTAAACAGGAAAAGTGTTCCGTCATTTGTAGCGCGGCAAAGCGGTCGGTTCACCTCTTTCCCGTGGACTTCTCTGCGTTTCCTTCGTCTTTCGGGTGTCTCCAAAAACTCCAAAGAAGCGTCAAAACGTCGAACACCAACGTTTTAATTGCTATAAATGAGAGAATTTTATTAAAGACATCGGCTGTATGGGATATATAACCCTTTGCCTTGAATTGAACCAAAAAAAAAAAAAACTAAACTGCCTCCGTGGTCTAATGGTTAAGAGAATTGTGTGCTTGACACGGAGGTCTTGGGTTCCATTCCCACGGGGGAAACCTAGTGATGTGTGCGTTTTTCCGCAGTTGGTTAGGATATAGTAGGCCGAATCACCTGATTGTCTGAAAGAAAGATGATTCCGTACTTCGGATGGCACGTTAAGCCGTTGGTCCCGGCTACTATCTCTTGTGTTAGTAGTCGTTACATAAAAACCACGTCAGAGGCCGTAAGGCGGACTGACACGGCTGGCTCGCACGATAAGAAGAGGCTCAAAGCTCTAGCTCATGGACATTTTTTTTTTTTTAATGGCTTCGCCTTCACATTTTCCATTGATCAAGTCATGGACATCTTACTATCTCTACCAAATCTCTAGCTCTTTGTTTTGCTTTTTGTCTTTGATCAGTCTGACAGTGATGTTACGTGGGTTAGGTACGTGACGTGATATTCTTAATGATCTGTGGTCGGTTACGTGACAGTGACAGGACCAGACCAGCTGACGAGTTTGAAAAGCCAACTCAGCGAACTCGTGCGTGTCCAAAAACTAAGTTCTTAGCAAATTTCCGTCCGTATTCGCAGTGAAAATATATCTCGAGCGTCCGGGCCGTCGCACCATAAACGGGGAGAAAAGGAAAGCAAAAAACGTGCCACCGTCATGTTACGTTACTTACTAGAACGCGAGCGCACGAAGGACGACCGACGCAGATAGGGCGAGATCCGGAGGGAAAGTTAGCGTTCCGCCGGGGATCGGCGAGGTCTCGTGACTATGCGTCGCCGAGAGGGGCTCCCGAGGTAGCGGTCGTCGGGCCGCACGATGTCGCGGCGCGAGACGGTGACGGTGGGGCTGCTGTGCGCGGCGTGGTACGTGGCCAGCTCGGCCAGCAACGTGGTGGGCAAGGTGGCGCTGTCCTCGTTCCCGTTCCCGGTGACGGTGAGCATGGTGCAGCTCTTGTGCACGGCGGCCTGCAGCGCGCCGGCGCTGGCGGCCTGCGGCGTGCGGCGCGCCGTGTGGCCGCCCGGCTACTGGCGCCGCCTGCTCCCGCTCGCGCTCGCCAAGTTCCTCACCACCGTCTGCTCCCAGGTCTCCATATGGAAGGTGCCCGTCTCCTACGCGCACACCGGTCTGTTTACACTCTTCTTTATTATACCTATACAGGGTTACAGGTTAAGTCGACCTAAATCCTTTAAGAGGTGATAGTTTCCATCATTCCTGACTGATTTGACTATGGAACCCCATACCCTAAACTTAACCGTTCTCAAGTTATGGGACTTTGAAGTTTTTTTTTAAAAAATCCAGATTTTTTTGTCTAATGTCCCCTTTTTTTGTGTTTTGTACATCTAATGTTTTTGTTTTTGTATTTTTTGTGTAGCAGATTAGCTGTTTCATTATTTTAAACACAAAAACTGCAAGTAACTGTACCAACTGAGTCGTATTAGACGATTGATAGTTAAAAAAAGAAATTAATTTGTGAAGAGTTTTTTTTTTCTTTCTTTTGTATTTAAAAAAAAATCTATGACAGTTGTGCTGCAGATGTGCTTAAAAATATCTACGGTTCTTCAGCTTTCCGATAAGGTATAATACAATAGGGTATTATTGGAATTTTATAACAAAAACATCGATGATATGCTACCAGGTAGTAGTAAAAAATAACGATATTTAAGCGTCAAATTTAACTTTACTCAGAAAACAAAATAAAACAATCCAAATAGGTAACGAATGAGGTTTATTAATCATTTTTACAATACATGTTCCACATGTCCGCCCCTATTTCGCACACATACACGCATTCTGTGCCTTAAGCCACTTTTCACTACCCCAGTTGTGAGTCCTCTTCTTATTTCGTTAGCAGCATCAATTATTTTCTGCCTCAAAACATCAACAGATGTTATTGGGTTAGGTTCATCGTAAACCAAACTTTTCATGTGCCCCCACACATAAAAATCCATTGGTGTCAAATCTGGACTTCTAGCTGGCCACGGTGTAGGCCCACCTCTCCCGATCCACTTATTTGGGTAATTAGTGTCTAGCCACTCTCTGACACTCCTTCTAAAGTGCGCGGGGCACCCGTCGTGCTGAAACCACATGTTTCGAATGAGGTTTAATGGTATGTCGTCGAGCAAATCGGGTAAATCTTGCCTTAAAAAATTTTCATAGGTCTCTCCATCCAAATTTGGAGGAAGAAAGTAAGGCCCAACCAGATGGTTTGAAATTATTCCCATCCATACGTTAAGGCTGAAACGTCTCTGTGACCCCTTTACCCTTTTCTTATTAGGATTTCTTCCTGCTTTCGGAGCCCAATGATGGGCGTTATGATAATTGGTTATCCCATCTTGATCAAATTTGGACTCGTCAGTCCACAAGATGCTTCGAAAAAACGAAGGATCTTCCAAATCTGCATTCAACATAAACCTGCAGAAATCCAGCCTCCTCACAGGATCTCCTTCTTCGATAACATGCACTGGCGTGTAGTGGTAGGGGTAGAGACCGGCAGTATGCACAGTAAACCACACTTTCCATTGTGAGATTCCAAGTTCTCGGGCAACAACGTTGGTTGACGTAGTCGGATCCAGTCGAAATCGTCGAACAATCTCATTATCTTCCTCTTCATCATCATCATTAATACGCAAGGTTGGAAAAAAAACAGTTTTTTTTAAATTTTATAAAACAAACAGTTCAAAATGTTTTAATCAAGTGTTTTTTTTGTTTTTTATGTTTTTTTTTTCTTTTGTGTTTAGGCCATTAATTTAAAATAAATTAGACCTATAATATTTGATTTCTAGACTAGGTATTTTCAAATTCGCCATAATAAATTCAATATGTACAAAAATCTGTCAGTGGACAAACATTTATTTTATGTTACGTATCTCTAATCAATACTGAACACTTTACATTCTAACAATTCTAACTAATCTTCATTTTTAATAGGGGAAACCCTAATATTCATATTATTTTTTATTACCCTAGTGCTAGTGGTACCCTTAATAATAAGTAATAATAATTGGTTTGAATATAGTAAATCAGGGGAGTGCCCGCTCGCTAGTCACTAGTGGGGACTACCCCACTAGCACTAGTAGTTAGTTAAAAATTATACGTTTTATTTAATTACAATGCTAAATAAAATTTTCCTTATAATTCCTATTTCAAAAGTACGAAAATATAATATAGCAGTACAATAGCATAGAGATAGACTCAACTGGTTTTATGTCAAGCTATTTAGAGTCCTAAATATTAATTTATTTCCATTCATTCCCAATGAAAAGTTGTTTTAAACCTTGTTTTTTTCTTAATGTTTTATAAATTGTTTAAAACTTGTTTTAATCTGTGTTTTTAAACACTTAATAAAAAACACGGTTTTAATTCAAACTGTTTTAAACACTGTTTTAAACACGTGTTTTAAAACAACTTGTTTTAATCATGCCAACCCTGTTAATACGTGGTCTACCCAGGTCTGTTCGTCGCCTCGAAACAGAGCCAGTCTCTCTAATTCGTCGGTAAACTCCGTCGAAGACACTAATATCCGGAATTCGGCGGTCAGGAAAACGTGCTATGTATTCTTGACGAGCTTGTAAGGATACACAGTTGCAGTACCCATAACAAATCAAAATATCAGCATATTCTTCGTTCGTAAAGGTCGCCATCTTCAACAGTTCCAAATCAGAAGCACAAATCAAGGTCCAGTTAACAAGCACAGTCACGAATAGGAGGAAACAGTCCAGAAAAACAAGCTAAGTCGAGTAAAAAACGAAGAGCACCAAGTATCGCATCTACCACGGACGAATGGCGTAAGCAGACTAACCATAACCAAACACAATAACAACAAAATGGCGTTTGAAATAACTTGTCTCTCTTGCACCCGTTTACATTGTATGATATCCCGCTCGCACGTGACGCGCTACCCATTGTACCCATTGCAAGACAATGGGCGTTGCGAGCAACTTTACGAAATACCGTTATTTTTGTTATTACCTGGGAGTCTTTCATCGATGTTTTTTCCGAGAATCCTGATAACACCCTAGCAAATTATACCTTATCGGAAAGCTGAAGAACCGTAGATATTTTTAAACACATCTGCAGCACAACTGTCTTAGACTTTTTTTAAAATACAAAAGAAAGAAAAATAAACTTTTCACAAATTTATTTCTTTTTTTAACAATCAATCGTCTATTACGACTCAGTTGGTACAGTTACTTGCAGTTTTTGTGTTTAAAATAATGAAGCAGCTAATCTGCTACACAAAAAATACAAAAACAAAAACATTAGATGTACAAAACACAAAAAAAGGGGACATTAGACAAAAAAATCTGGATTTTTTTAAAAAAAACTTCAAAGTCCCATAACTTGAGAACGGTTAAGTTTAGGGTATGGGGTTCCATAGTCAAATCAGTCAGGAATGATGGAAACTATCACCTCTTAAAGGATTTAGGTCGACTTAACCTGTAACCCTGTATATGCCCACTATTCTATTACATTATTATATGAATGTCATATCCGAGAGAGAAAACATGAGTATTGTGATCATAATAATTCTGTATGAAAGGTGACAACTGCATATGATCATTTTTAGGGTTTCATACCTAAAGGGTATACAACTGCCTCCATGTTCTAATGGTTAAAAATATTAGCCTCTTGACACGGAGGTTGTGGGTTCGATTCCCACGAATCCACACCTAGTGATATGTCACTTTGAGCGTTTTTCCCCAGTTGGTTAGGACATTGCTGGCCGAATCACCTGATTGTTTGAAAAGAAAGATGATTATGTGTTTCGGATGGCATGTTAAGCCGTTGGTCCCGGCTACTATCTCTCGTGGTAGTAGTCATTACATTAAAACCATGTCAGAGGCCATAAGGCGGTCTGATAAACTGTGACACCAGGGCTTGTCCACACGATAAGAAGATACCTAAAGGGTGAAAATGAGACCCTGTAACTAAGCCCGTCTGTCCGTCCATCTGAACTACCCATAAAGGGCTGTATCTTTCAAACCGTAGTAGCTAGATGGTTGACATTTTCACAGAATAAAAATTATTACAGTGGATTAGGTAACAAATACTTACTAAAAATTACAAAAACTCGAAAATGTAAGACGTTCTCCATACACACAATAGTTTTTTTGTTCTTGCTCTATTATTTAACCGATGATACATAGAAATGTTAAACTTGATGTGATTATACAGCAAACTCTACAGTATAAGTAACAACAAATAATAAAAATCGGCCAAGTGTGAATCGGTTTTGCGCTAAAGGTCCCAAAGAAAACTAATCTTTTTTGTAAATAAATATATTATGTAATGTGGTAGTACTCACTCGGTGCGCGAGTAGTCCGACTGGCACTTGGCCGATTTTTTTCATTTTCCTTTTTGTCTTTCACCGACTCACCATTTGCTACTATTTTGCAAGTGAAACCTCGATGTAGAAGAATGTAGATGAAAGAAACTGCACATCTACATCTACATGTGAATATGTGGGAGGTGTAACCGTTCCTTGTCATTGTTATCATTGGCTCGGGAGTTGTCGGGAGAGTCAGTCACTCACGGGGGTGTACCCTGCGGCCGCAGTGAAGGCGACGACGCCGCTGTGGACGGCGGGGCTCGCGTGGGCGCTCACGGGCGAGGTGCAGCCGCGACGCGTGCAGGGCGCGCTGGTGCTGATCGCGGCGGGCGTGGCCGTGGCCTCCGCCACCGAGCTGCAGTTCCACGCGCTGGGGCTGGGCGCCGCGCTGGCCGCCGCCGCGCTGCTCTCGCTGCAGCACATATACTCCAAGCGCGCCCTCGCCGACACCAACGTGCACCACCTGCGCCTGCTACAGGTATGCCTTCATATCCTCCGCCACCGAGTCGCTATCTACCGCTTGATTAGTTTTATATTTGCCCGCTACTTCGTCGCACTGCTTTCCATCAGCATAGCGAAATAAATTACCAGATTTTAAGTCTAATCCAGTTTAATATAAGCCTCGGTCTTTTAGGGTTCTTACTGCAACACCTGCACAATACTGGAGACGCTTACTTGAGTCTATTTTAAGGTTTATATTGATATATTGATATATTGATATCGTGTCTTGTATTTTTATTGTCTTACAAATAAATCGTAAGCTTTCAAATACAAAAAGTTTCATTCATATTTTTCATCATATTTGTGGTATAATCATATTTACAGGAAATTCGAGATTCGGCTCCCTCTAGACCGAAAACCACAACCTGATGTTTTTCTAATTCGTTAATCTAAATAGTCTGTACGTCACGGCCTAATACAACAAGATGTCAATCAAGACGATAATTATGTGAAGTTCACGGAGGTATTGTAACGTGTCCGCAGACGCTGTCGCAGCTGGCGCTGGTGATGTTCGTGCCGGTGTGGGCGTGGCAGGACGCGGGGGCGCTGTGGGAGGGGCGGTGGAGGCAGGGACAGGCGCAGGGGCAGGGGTGGCGCGTGGGGGCGCTGGTGGCGGCGGACGGGCTGCTCGCGTGGGTGCAGGCCGTGGCCGCGTTCAGCGTGCTGTCGCGCGTGACCCCGCTCGCGTACGCGGTCGCGTCGGCGGCCAAGCGCGCCGCCGTGGTGGCCGCCTCGCTGGTCGTGCTGCGCAACCCCGCGCCGCCGCTCAACGTGGCCGGCATGGCGCTCGCGGCGCTCGGCGTGCTCGCCTACAACCGCGCCAAGATACACGCGCGCCGCGGCGGCGCCCGCCCGCTGCTGCCCGTCTGATGCGACCGTGTGCACTGCGGACCGTTCGAGGGCCCGCCGAAAGGAACGGCGAACGCCGCGAGCGACCGAACTCGATAGGATCGACCGTCGCCCGCGTGCGGTCCCGTGATCGTTAGACTATTTTATACGGACTCAAAAAATTGCTTCCTCCCCGGGGATAAAATAATTTTTTTTAGTAAAATGTTTTACGAATTTATAATTTTGGAGCTTTCGCTCGTTCTAGAGAGTGATTTCGGTGTTAATTTTCATGCATGCGCCATACATAGATACATAGTGCATAAACAATAGTATTATCGGCAGTATTACATGTAACGCGGATGGTCAGGTCAGGTCGTATAACGACCTACCTACGATCGTCGCTCTGCCAACACAAGTAATGTAATAAAATAGTAAATGCTAACTGATACTGCGCTCGATCTTCATAATATTGTGGTTCCAATGATAGGGTTTTATTTTTTACTTCCGTTACCCAAACTAATAGTGTCCATCACATGATAGTGTACACACAGTACAATGAGTGTAACATGAACCGTCCCATCAAAGTGAATGTCTCGCCGTCTTACAGCACATACTTACTATGTACTTGATATATGTAATATATCTCCGATACTATGCTACGCTACGTGCGTGTTACCTCATTCATACTATTTCCGTAGTATATTATTTTCATGCATAGTGTAAACTTCATAACTACCTCACGTATAAGTATATTTAAAGTTTTGTGAAGCAATACATTACTTACTTGCAACACATGTCATTTTCGTTTTCTTTTTGTTAGATGTTAGGTTAGACGAAAAATTAAAATTTAGCAAATTGTAAACAATCAATGGAGGTACCTATTATTTTATTATGTTTTAAAAAATTGTTTTGTGAAACAAACTAATTCTAAAGATATTTTATTGCTATTATTTGAAGCACACCATATTCTGAGAAAATCATTATTTTTGTACATTAAATTCAACTCGATCAATTTATTTCGGAAATCGAGTTCCATAAATATTAATTAGTACACTAAGTACATAATATAATTAGTAAAACACGAGATCATCGCGTGCGGAACATGAATTATGTTAAGTACATTAAATAAGAGATTGTTTTTTTTATAAAATATTTCTGGCATTATTGTTTGATTTACCCGATGGTAAAATTATGTACCTATACTTAGGTAATTTAGTTAGCTTTAATTATGCTCGTAATTTAGATTGATAATAACAGATAATTATCATAAGCTGCTCTGCTGTTATTAACCAACACACTTGCGCCGCCGGCGCGGCGTCGGCAAGCGGACCGCCGCGCCCCGGCGAATCTTTCTAATTCATGTGTTTATATTCTATTCCAGTACAACTTCCTTAAATCTAGGTAAACCTAATCTCAAAACAAAAAATACCGTCGAGAATATTAAAATATTTCAGTAGTTGCGCCATCAGGTAGTTACTATCTAGAGTATTTTATGATTTTACATATCTAGGTACTTACTTAGTTTATATTTCTTTTATGACGAAATTAAAAATATAGGTATACTTTAGCTACTGAAATGGAATATAACAATGTGTGAAAACAGTCAACTTCACTCAGTCCAATCCAAACCATGCTCAGATGAGATTACGAAGTATATGGCGTCACAGTCATAGTCTTCTCTAAGTGTAGGGATATATCTGCCGAATTGACGCGGCTGAAAATACGCCTATCATGTTTTCTAGTGTTAATCCGTGTCGTACGACAAGCCTACGACTCACCAGCTCGGCTAGCATACCACCCACGACAAAATGTTTAAACGAGTAAAACGTCACGCGCGATCTTTCTGGCATACGGAATAGTCGCATAAAAGAAATTGCCCACGTTACGAACTGTATTCGTTTCAAATCGTTGCGCAACTAACGAATGAGTATAATCAAAGAACAAATACAAAGAGTACCTATATAGGAATATCATACTTCCCAATGAAATGGAAATTATCCTTTTCTGCAGTGGGATTTCTTATAAAATTCAAATTAATCCGTTTTGTATGCGAAACGGGATTGGGCAATGTCTTTTTAGCTATGATTCATACATAATCATAACACGCGTATTTTACGTCGCGTTAATTCGGCAGATGTGTCGGTTTACTAAAACTGAAATATAATAAACAGGAACTGTGGGTACTTATGCAGATTTATTGAGATTATCATTATATTATATGTGAGCATTGCTATAACTAGTTACGTTCTTAAACAGAAAGTTAGTAGTTGCAGCAATGTTTCTGACCACCCCGAAAGGGAATTCTGGTCGTGAGTTGAGTTTATGTATTGAGATTAGGTACGTACGCTAAGAGATTATTGCAGTAACTACATCCAGCTTAAAAAAATTGCACCTTTTGAAAATTCAATTCAATCATTTAAAGGTAGAGAAGTATAATTTTCAAAAGGCGAGATTATTTTTGACAAAGAGTGTAGTATTCAATAAATCTGTGATTGTGTGCGCTATAAACTGAAAATTGTACCCAATTGTAGTGAATGATCTTTGGCGATGTTGGCTATCTGACGCGTACCGTACTATGCCAAATTGTTTTATACAGGGTGACCCAAAACTCAACGTCGTCAAACCAAAAACAGGAGATAGGCAAGATTATAACTGTTCAGGGAAAAATACAAAAAAAAAATCTAAGTTTGATAGTTTCTGGTTGTTCAGTTTCTGGCGGTCTGACTTTGAGTTTCAGGACAACCTGTATTGTATACCTACTCAACTCGTGCTCTCGCTACTAGCGTAGGCACAAAACAGTTAAATGTCACCAGAACGAGTCCTGCGTGTCTTGTTTACTGAACATACTTGCGCTCAAAGAGATTATACCTAAAGGCATGAGCTTGCGCTCTATCATCGAGTTATATTAAATGGAATTAATAAAATGTTGCTTATTTATTTGTTTTTTATTTTACCCCAGACTGGTGATCACTGATAATGATAAGCGTCAGTGCACGAGCAGTTCTCATTGATAATTAACTCTATTCCCATTGAAATAGAATTGAAAATAGCTTGCAAGGGGTTAAATCCATGTGGCGTCTGTTCGAGTATGCTCCTCGCGGCGACGCGCGCAGTCGCGAGCTTGTTCGATACGCCCGTGTCGATGCTTGCGATCCGTCGTCAGTGTTGCCACCTCGGCCCTTTTCGAACAAGATCTAGCATTCTTTTAACTGCTTTAGCCCGAAAGGGGCAATTTAGTACAGATAATATTATAATAATCTAGTTTTTTTTTAAAATACAAGAAAAAACTGGACTGGTTGTAATACTGGACTTACGAGTTGGTTAGTTTGTAATAACTGCCAGTTGATGGCGCCACGTCCCTTAAGACTGAAAATTTCGTTCTCTGGGTTGTGGGCTACGTGGAGAAATTGGAAAACTCAATTCCCTGGTTTAGAAGAGTGCAGGTTCAAGTCCCACCCGAGACTTAATTTTTAGGTGCGCGCCGACTGCAAAGAGCATGCTCGAGCAGTTCTACGCTAGGTGTGCGCTGATCCTAATTCAAAAGGAAGATAAATAAAACGAAACTTAAAATAAATATAATTTATTTACATTACAATAATAGTAAACCTAGTGGTGTAGTAGACGCTAGGTCGCGCTCGGGGCGACATCGACACTCGAGCGACGTGACGTCATCGGTCGCGACTACACTCTCACACACAAATACAAAACTCACATCGGCAGTCTTCGTTCATACATAACGTTAATAGAGAGGGCCCTCTGCTCTCGCACCGAGCGACCATTCCGGGACTAGCAGGCGATCGTCGCGGGGCGCTAAGCGCGGGTCGATACCGGCCGGCCGCTCGCTAGTCGCCGAACTCACCGGTCGACCGGATCGCAGGCACGCCTAGACAAGTTACAATAAAAAAAAAAAAACATCGACTACATTACTATTTACCTGTTTAGAAATGCAAAACATCGTATCCAGTTCGAGAACGACGCCGATAAAATAAAAAATTCTTAAACCGTACGTTATTGAGACAACTAGCAAATAATGTCACATAAACCTGGGCCGCGCACGATGTCACTCGGTTTAAACAGAGGGATGGGAGACGACGCGTCAGTATCGTCGCCGCCCCCCGGGGGGTCCAAGACACCACCGAGCAGACAATGGAACACTAGCGAGGCGACGGGCGCGGCGCGGCGCGGCGTGGAATGAACTAGACGGTGTACTGGTGGGTGGGGGCGCATCACAGCTCGTCGTGATCGTCGGGCTCGGCGTCGAGCTCGTCGGCGGGCGCGTCGGCGTCGGCGTCGGGCGCGTCGGTGTCATCGAAGTGCTCGTCCTCGGGCAGCTCGTCGGGCGCGAGGCCGAGCGAGCTCTGCAGCATGCGCTCCACCGACTCAGCGAACTCCACCGCCTGACCCTCCTGCAGCATGAACCCGGACCTAAGGGGCACACGACACGGTCAGTGAACCGACCACGGATCCACCTCCGACTCGATCGATGATCGTTCACTCACTAAGTTAGTGTAATGACAAACCTGCGTAATGTACGGTGCCGAACGTTCGGTTGAATACGCATCTACTATGAAAAATGGTTCGTAATGGTGTGTCGCCGGTATAGGGAAAACCGAACGTTTCGTAGGTGTGTCCCTACACTAAGGGAAATCAATGGTCTAATACAAAATTGTCGAAAAAAGTGTAACTACATACAAAGACTAACTACATACACGAAAATATGTGTTAGTGAAACACTGAAACTGATGAAATTAAAATGTAATTTTGCTCGTGTCTAATTTTGCACTAGTAATAGTGGTCACCTACTATGTGTAAATCTGTCAAACTGTCAACATCACGAAGTTCACGTCTCCACATTTTATTAGAAGAAAAAGTGTAAAAGTGATTAGCTATAAAGCAAAACAAGTTAATCGTCATATATAACTAGCGCGGGACACGTTTTAATAATAAAATCTGTGCGGGAAGTGCTAACAAGTGAGATTAAACCATCGTAAACCGGCACTAATATTTGAGGTTATAAAATACCATAAACAAGATAGACCCGGAAACACCAGAAAACTGTCAAAATTTCAAGGCTCTGGATACTAGGTGTTGCCAGCAGTAACAAAAACCTACCACTTGGTAAAAAGATCAATTCAACTGATCCAGCAAAACAAACATAAAAATGGAGGAACAAATGAAACTTCTATGGTCCAAAATGAAAGAAGAGATGGAAGAACAAAACCGCAAACAAACGCAAATCATAGCTGAAACTATTAATAAAAGTCTGGAAGAACAGCTGATACCCATCAAGCTAGAAAATGAAGCTTTGTGGAGCGAAGTTGAGACATTGCGCTCTAAAGTTAAATTTTTAGACCAAGAAGGAAGAAGAAATAACATAATTTTACATGGAGTGAAAGAAAGGGAAAGCCACAACATAGAGCTCATAAACATGGTGCTAGACATATTTAACAATACTAATGAGGATCAGAGTGGAACCCATGATTGGGACAAGTGGGAAATAAACAATTTATATAGAATCGGGAAAAAAACTGAAAAGAAAACTAGACCTATAAAGATTAGTCTCACCCTTGCATGGTGCAGAAACGAAATTTTGAAAAACAAGAAAAAATTCCCAGAGGGAATTTACATAACGGAAGATTTATCAAAAGAAGAGCTCGAAACAAGGAAGGCACTGATTCCAAAACTGATAGAAGCTAGAAATTCAGGAAAATATGCTATTATAAAGAACGGCAAACTTATAATCAGAGAGAAACCTGAGTCGGAGAAACGAAAAAGGGTTCCATCCTCTCCACCTTCTACACCCCCAAGCAACTTCAGCAAAGTGCAGGAAAAAGCTAGTACAACACAACCAACCAAACTTTCCAAAATTAACCCTTTCGAAGCTATGAGAAGAAGAACAAACTCACAAACCGAGGAGATGAAAAAAAACTAAGAAACGGCGATGACAGGATTACAACTATTAATAAAACAATAATCAATAAAGTAACTAAATCAAAACAAAATTTACACAAACTTCATCAATCACAACAACCAAAATGTCTCCCAACACGGCCGGTCCCCGCGGGAGAACTAGACCAAAACCCTCCAACAAAAAATGCAAGAAACGAAAAATTTTACATCGCAACGCTCAACACAAGATCTTTGAGAACACAAGATAGCTTACTGGAATTAGACAAGTCATTGGAAAATATAAAATACGACATTCTAGGCATAAGTGAGATGAGAAGATTAGATGAGAAAATAGAAGAATATAAAAACTACATTTTATTCCAAAAAGGCGAAATAGCAGGGAGAAGAGGAGTAGGATTCCTGATAAAACAACACCTGAAACGTTATATACAAGAGTTGATAGGAATTTCTGACCGACTAGCAGTACTTAACATTAATCTACCAGGCTACAAGAAACCATGGACGATTGTACAGGCATATGCACCCACCGAAAAAGCTAAAAAAGCTGTCACTGACTGCTTCTACAACAACCTTTCAGATATTGTAAAGAAATACCACAACAACAATCTGATAGTTATGGGGGACTTCAACGCCCAGGTTGGCATCAGAGAAATTGGTGAAGAACTTATAGTAGGAAAGTACTCCCACGGAAAGAGAAGCGACAATGGGCACAAATTAATAGAATTTCTAATGCAAAATAATTTAACACTGCTCAATTCAACCTTTAAGAAAAATCCTAAAACCAAATGGACTTGGATTTCTCCAGATGGAAAGTATAAAAACGAAATAGATTATATCATAACAAATAGAATAAAGTACTTCACTGACACACAAGTTATACAGAATCTAAACTTCAACACCGACCACCGAATGGTACGCTGTCACTTAGAGAAGCTTCAACCAAAAAGATCCAGAAAAACAATATCAAACACCACTGTCTTGACATCAGATCAACATGTAAGAAACAAGGACTTATCGACTATCAAGCCGCTGCTAGAAATAGTCCAATCAGACATAAGTGTACTAGACAAATACGAGCACCTAGATAAGAGACTATCACAAATGAAGAATATTACTTCTGACAAACAGACAAACAAATTTAGCAAAAAAACATTAGAGATGCTAGAAGATAGAAAAATACTTATATCCGATAAGAGAAATAGCAAAGAGAACCAAAACCGAATCTCTAATCTCAGCAAAAAAATACGGGATAGCATGAGAAAAGACAGGAAAACAAAAAGAACAAAAAAACTGGAAGAAGTAATACAAAAAACAGGAGGAACTAAAAAAGCTTACAAGGAACTGAGAGAATATGGAAAAGAATGGATCTCCAGATTAAAATGTAACCAGTCCAATCAAATGACAAAACGCACAGAAATTCAGAGACTAGCTACCGACTATTACAGAACTCTGTACTCTAACATAAATGCGCTACAAGAAATGGATGCCACTAGCAAGCCAACTAACAGGTATGATGATGTACCACCATTGCTTACGGAAGAAGTACAGAAAGCCATCAATTCACAAAAATTAGAAAGGTCCCCAGGGCCAGACAATGTAACAAATGAGCTACTGAGGGGCACCATTGAAGAACTAAGCCCAATTCTAACAAAGATATTCAATGATATACTAAACACAGGAACAATTCCAAGCCAATGGGGAGAATCGCACATTGTTCTCCTGCACAAAAAAGGTGCAAAAGACGACATTGGCAACTACAGACCTATAAGCCTCATATCAAATATATATAAAGTCTTTGCTAAAGTAATCCTGGAAAGAATATCAAAAATATTAGATGAAAATCAACCTGTAGAACAAGCAGGATTCAGAAAGAACTACAGTACAATTGACCACATCCACACCATAAAACAAATTTTGGAAAAGTACAATGAATATCAAAAACCAGTATACATTGCTTTTATCGATTACTCCAAGGCTTTCGACAGTTTGAACCATAACTATATCTGGACAAGCCTAAGACAACAAGGAGTGGAAAATACCTATATCAACATAATGAAAAACATCTACAGTAAGAGTAAAAGCTGCATAAAACTAGAATCGAAAGGAAACCCATTTCCCATAAACAGAGGAGTCAGACAAGGAGACCCGCTATCTCCCAAACTGTTTAGTGCTGTGCTGGAAAATATATTCAGAAAAATATACTGGGACGACTACGGCCTCAACATCAATGGCAGCCGCTTAAATCATTTGAGATTTGCAGACGACCTAATCTTGCTGGAGGAAGATCCTTATAAATTACAAGCCATGATACAAACCTTAGCTGTCAAAAGCAAAGAAGTCGGACTAGAAATGAATGCAAGTAAAACAAAAATGATGACAAATTCCACTGAGGTTGATATGGTAATAAACGGAAACAGGTTCGAATATGTACAGGAGTATGTTTATTTGGGTCAAATTATCTCTCCCATTGACTCGATGTCCAAAGAAGTCGACAAAAGAATAGCAAGCGGATGGAAAAAATACTGGTCACTCAAAGAAATTATGAAGAGTAAAGAACTAAGGATCCATATCAAAAAGAAGGTGTTTAACACCTGCATCCTCCCCTGTATGACATATGGCTGTGAGACCTGGTCCCTCACCGAAGATCATAGAGAGAAACTGGCCAGATGTCAACGGGCAATGGAGAGAAGTATGCTTGGAGTCAAACTAAGTGATAAAATTAGAAATGTTGATATAAGAAATAAAACCAAAGTCGCAGACATACTTACTCGAATCGACCACCAAAAATGGGGCTGGACAGGACACATGCTACGTTGCACAGAAAATAAATGGAGCAAGCAAGTCACACTATGGTACCCAAGGGATAGCACCAGAAGACAGGGACGCCCAATAAGACGATGGGAAGACGATATTCGTCTGACCCTGGGGCCGTATTGGACAAGGGTTGCAGCTGACAGAGTTCAGTGGAAACAGTTGGAGGAGGCCTATGCCGAAAGGCACACCGAACTGAGAGACATTTTATAAATGCATGATAAAATTTTCTTTAAACTCTTACTAGTGTTAGATATTACTTAAAATTAGATTAATTAAAATTAGATCGTAAGAAAATTATGTAAACAAATCTTTCGGAAATAAATGGCTATTATATTATATTATATTAATAGTGGTCACCTGAGCGCGGCGGTGCGGTAGAGCGTCTGGGCAGCCAGTAGGGTGTCCGCACCGTCGGGGTCGTCCTGCACGCGGCGCAGCAGCTCCCGCACGACGGGGTGGCGCGGGTTGATCTCCAGCATCTTCTTCTGCGACAGGTGGTGCTTGCGCTGCGCGTCGTCAGCCTGCAACACACCCCTCACTACGCTACAGTACGGTACGGGTACGGACACGAGTGCGAGCGCGCGGCGCTAGTGGCCCGAGACCGGAATCCGACACGACCGGTAACAATCATCTCCATGTTGCGTCGCCGTAATAATAGAGTTCCCCGTCGTCGCCGCGGGAGACAGTCCGGTCTCTGCCCTCTCCTTTTGTTTCTTGTGTCTACAGATGCTTCCGGCACGTCGCTGGTCGGTTCTCACCGATCCCCACTACCCGATCCACCGCATAGTCCCAGCAGCCCGTACCCCTTATGGGTGCCCTCGGGCAGGTTGCTATATTCATTCACTGGATCGATTGGCCTACCAGGGCACTTGGCCGCCACTGGTGTGGTCCCCCCATAACCCGCAATAATAAGCAGACACAGCTCCCTGAGCTGTGCTGTATTTGTCAGTTTCGAAAAATAAAGTCAGGCGGTACCTTCTGGTGGGCGTTGGACATGGCGAGGCGCTCCATGTTGCCGGTCCAGCCGAACACGGTGGCGACGAGCGCGGCGGGCGAGCGAGCGAGACGGCGCGACACGGCCGCGCGCGTGATGAAGCCGGACAGCTTGTCGCCCAGCCAGCGCGTCAGCGGCTCGAACTGTGCCTTGTACGCCTCCAGCTGCGTCTTAGCCTCCTCGCCTGTTATGCAACGAGACACGCTCATTGATGACCGGACGTACAATAAGTTAATAACCGGCCAGGTGCAAACATTCGCGCACAAATGTTTTCGTACGATCACACATTAATAATACATGGTCCTTCTTAATATGCCGACACTTTTTTGAGGGGATAATCAGACCGTAAAACTGAACAACTTTTCTAAGGGACCAATGTCTAAGTCGCGAAAAAAAAAAACTGCTTTCCTATACATTTGGCTCGAGTAGGTTTGCAGTTTTGTATGTAGCAGCAGATTTTTTTTTCGCGATTTCAATGTTGGTGCGCTAGATTTTTCACTAGTCACTTAATTCTCAGATACGGCGCTAAACATAACAAAAAAGCGTTAGATCTAGCGCCGATAGCACTAATGTGACAGCTCGCGCGCGTCCCCCCCGCACCGCGCCGCCGCACCGCCCGCACCCCGCGCGTACCTAGGGAGTGCCGCGCGCGAACTTGATAGCCATCATATAGTACATCCGCTCGGCGCCGCGGGAACTGCATCACAACACAACACAACGCAACACAACACGCAAGGCGGCACTCTACCGGCTACGTACCCTCCTCCAGGTCGAAGATCTCCTTGGCGATGTTCTGGAACTTGTGCCCGTCGTACTCCGGCAGCGAGGACAGGCTGTACTCGTCCACCGCCTCCGTCAGGTACAGCACCTCGTAGCCCGCCTTCACCAGACGCTCCGCGAACGGTGACTTCTCCACCTGACAACGACAGACACTCGTCAACGATATCATTGTGCAGGTATTATTATTATGCATATCGGTCGAGGTTCACTAAATCAAATGTTAAAACTTTTTATTAAAATAGTAAAATGAAAGAATAGCTACAAATCTGCAACATGCGTCATGAAAATGTCCGTATCTGCAACATGCTTCGTCAAACTCGTAAACCTATACATTCTAAATCTGCAACGTTTTGTCAAACATAGAGACTAATGCTCACTCAAAGGTCCAGCCACTCCAGCGCACTCCTACGCAACCCCGGCTCCAATGAATTTAAATGTTTTGAATATTTGGGGACAGCTATTTGATAGTGGCCGAAAGCCAGATCTAATGTAAAGTAAGCAAAACCATTTAGTCTGTCAAGCTGATCATCTATGCGTGGCAAAGGATATTGTTCTTTAACCGTTTTCTTATTCAAAGCACGGTAGTCTAATGTACATTCTCTTCTCACCACTCTTTTTCTTTGCTAAAATGATTGGCCTCGAGTATTGCGACACAGACTCCTTTATTATTTCACAGTCGATCATTTCCTGAATCATAATTCGAAATTCTTTACGTTACGTTCTTTAAATGAAAGCCTGTAAGGCCTACATACCACCGGACTGTTATCGTTTAAAGTTATCTTCATGTTACCTTGCTTCAGTTACCTAATCCCGTCATATTAAAGACAAAACTGTCCCTGAACTCTTTTAATAGGCCCATTAATTCTTGTTTCTGTAAGTCATGGGGACCCGTGGCACTAAAAAAGCACCAGTGCGCGGGTCCCCACCCTTAGCTCTCAACCGCCGCCCGATCTCCTGTACAAAAATGTTCGCATCGGCACCTCAAGGACCCGCAGTCTAAAACACGAACGCGACTGTTAAATAAATATGTTTTCATCCCCCCATCTCGGAAAGAGTATTTTTACTCTTCGATATCAGAGTGCAAAAGCCGTTTTTATCCTCTAGAGGATTATCAGTAAGTTGAATTTAGAACATCGTGTGCACTAAGTTTGTCGTTTCAAAACATCATTAAACCTATTTACTTCTCCCTCCATGGTGCCGAATTTATCATACAACCTTTTTTTTTTCATTTAGTCATTTCCTCGCTGAGGTAAAATGAAAAGTTACGTGTTGCACTCGAGTGCAAAGATTTTTCACCTCGTGCTCTTTTGACTCGCTACGCTTAGGATTCGAATTTTAGAATCCTTCGCTTGCTCGATCATCAAAATTGAGCACACAGTTAAAAAGCAACTTAGCACTCTTATATAACAAATAACTATTTCACCCCTCCGGGAGGAAAGCGTCAACTTTCGTCCCGTTGCGCTAAACGAAGTTACCGCTTTCCGCCTCCGTCCAGGAGAAAAATAGTATACTAACCTCGGGCAGTAAATAAGAAAACCTCAGATGACGAATTTACGCGACGGCAATCAATACGACCGTGGGGTTGTGTAGGATGCAGGGACTAGTGATTTGATGGAAGAGTAGTGTCCGGTGGCTAAACGATGAGGATATTAGAAATGTGGTCGATGCATGAAGGAATGAGTCTGCTCTAACGACACCCGCCTGGGTCGGTGGTATTAGAAGACATACGGTTCGGTATGGTCTGTGTATGTGTAGTGTAGGTGTGTATGTGTATGTGTAGAGTACCTCGGCGCGGCTGGAGCCGGCGATGTAGTAGATGTGCGTCTGCTTGGGGCGCATGCGCGCCACGTAGTCCTGCAGCGAGGTCATGTGCTCGGAGCGCGAGGAGTGGAACATCAGCAGCTTGGCGAGGCGCGCGCGGTTGCTCGGGTCCTCCATGATGCCGAGCTTCACGCTGAGACACAACGGATCACGTTAGGCACGAGTCGTGATGGTTCGCGTCTCTGCTGCTACGGGCTTGGGATGCCTGTCCACTGAAGCGGAGACGGAGCTCCGAGATTTTATGCAATCTTATTGGTTAATGTTTCTCCGTTTCTCCGCTCCGCAGCCTCGCTCCGCTTCAGTGGACAGATACCCTTCGGGCTACCACACAAAACTACGCAGGAACTTGCGATGCGAATCGCTGCGATATGATTTCGTGCGGTAAGCGGCAAGTTTCAGTTGACCATATCTTCAACGGTAGTCAGCCGTATTGGCCTTGAGAATTGAATAGGCTCTGAAACTACTGGACCGATCTGAATAATTCTTTCACCATTAGAATGCTACATTATCCGTGATTAACATAGGCTAAGAAAACGGCAAGTGTGTGTCGGGAAGATTCTAAGGCAATACGAAGTTCGCCGCGGTCTACTAGTTCTAAATAATGTCACATAGATAGCTTTGTGACATCATTTTTTGACTGTACCCTCGCGTAAAAAACGCATTTAAATTATCTTTTTTCGTACAGAGACCTCTCTGTGTCGGTTCACACACAATACACGAAAAGCGAGCAGTGATTCTATAGATAAAATTATGATCGGTGTAATGCACAAGTATAATAGAATAGAATAGAATAGACAATAAGTATATGATTGTACAGGTGTCGGTACAGACTTGGTGGAGTACTCCTTCCAGAAGTGTTGGTACTCGTCGTCGGGTATCTTGCGCAGCATGTCGAGGGCCTTGCGCACGAGCTTCTTCTTGATGATCTTCACGAGCTTGTGCTGCTGCAGCGTCTCGCGCGACACGTTCAGCGGCAGGTCGTCCGAGTCCACTATGCCCTGCAGAATTTGTGCGCGTCATCGATATCAGTACTGACATTATAAATATCTTGGACATTGTCACACAAATTATCTAGTCACATTTAAAGTATCAGAATCTAGCCTGGACTTGTATTATGATGACTAGACACCGATACAGAATACATATATAGATACAAACGTTCATGACTCGGGTACAAATATTCATATTCATCATACAAATATTTGTCCCTTACGGGATTCGAGCCCGCGACCCTCGTCACAGCAGGCAGGTTCACTACTGACTGTGCTATCGGGCCGTTAGATTATGTCTGTCATTTACAAGGACAGGCATACGATTCCATATAGACGACGTACAAGTAACTACTACTTTACTCTACGTGTGGGTGTGGGTTTCATCTGAACCCTAACTGGTGTTCTGATGAGCTAAATGTATGGGACAGTTTTTTTTCGTGAAAGTTGTTCAGTTTGATGGTCTAAACAACCCCCTCAGAGTTTTAAATGTTTATTTGTATTTTTGTAACAGCTTGTATATAGGTACTTAGATGATAATATGTAGTAGGTATGTACCTGTATGAAGGCGAGGTAGTTGGGCATGAGGTCGTTGAACTCGTCGGTGATGAAGACGCGGCGCACGTAGAGCTTGATGTGGTCGGTCTTGGTGCCGTAGCGGTTGAAGCTGTCCGCCGGCTGCACGCGCGGCACGAACAGCAGCGCGCGGAACGTCACCTCCCCCTCCGCCACGAAGTGCGCCCTGACGGTTGCGCGTTACGGTTACCCTTCTGTGCACTGTGTACTGTGTACCACGACATAGAGCCGAGCGCACGACCTATGGACGCTACGTCCAGTTCACGTATAGTATATCACCAAGGAACTGCACATTTACTAAGAATCGGACGCTAGCCCAAATAAATGGACAAAGGTGGAAACTAATGCAAAGTACTTAGACTTCAATCACACCCCGAACACTGCCTACAAAAAACTGAAACTAACAAGATGACGTCAGCACAAGCGAAACTGAGTCTAGGGCTGCAATAACTTTAGCTGCGTGCGGTACATCACTTTTTCGTAAATAAAACGCATTGATAGCTGTATATTGACATAAGAGTTGTTATCCTTCGCTTTGTCCTGAGATTATATTCTCTGTTTCGATAACATTAGCGTGTCAATTGTGATGTCAGTCTAAGCTACAGGTAGCCGCCGAGGTAACCAGAGGGCAATAGAGGGGGTGAGGTAAAAAGTTGATAAGAGGCAGGGAGTGTCCATACTGTATGTAGTAATAGACTCTTTCTTATACTGTACTTCAAACCCACTCAACCAAAATGTATGGAATCGCAGTTTTTGGTATTTCGAGATTGATCCCATAGTGAAAGTTGTTCGTTGGAGTTTGATGGTCTAAACAACCCCCTTAAAAGTTTAAATGTTAATTTTTACCCTGTATATGTTAAATGTAATTTTGGTTATCAAAAAAAGTTTCGAAAACAGACAAAAACTGGGAACCCCGTTTTAATTAACAGACCTCGCTAGCGGCGGCGACGAGTCCTTGGTGAGGCTCTTGTAGAACTGTGTGTACTCGTCGTCCTTCACCTCGGAGGGCTTGCGCGTCCAGATGGGCTTGTTGTCGTTCATCAGCTCCCAGTCCCACACCGTCTTCTCCGTCTTCTTCTTCTCCGGCTTCTCCTCCGCGTCCTCGACCTGCCGGCGAGCGTGATCATCAGTGATGGTTACGTCACGGCGAGTGCATCAGACGATCGGACTATTATGTACTACCGTAGTAAGACATGAGGAGTGCTATACTCCATACCATGTGGCGTACACCGAAAAAAGCTCAAAGGCCGTCTCATAGATGGCGCTGACTCCTGTCCCGCGAGTTTCGACGGCCACAATTTTGAATCTACTACTCTTTATAGTTACCTGAGCTACATCTCTTACGTAGTTGGTTTGGTTCATAATATTAGAAGACTAATCTAAATTTCATAGCGTATATACGCCACTTAGTATGTAGAATAGCACACTTCTCGTATTTTACTCTATGGTAATAAATACCAGAAATAACGCTGCACGGCACAACGTTGTCCCATTCTTTGTGGCGATGTCGCTTCACTTTCCTAGTAAATCGCTTAGCTCGTCGTACCCTCATGTGACGCACGACATAATTTGTTTATCGGATTAGTTCTAGTATTTATTACATAATAGTTTAATGGTCGAAGGACGACGGTTAATTCATACAGACTAAATTCTCTACTAGAGATAGGTCGAGAGAAGATTGGTCTACTAGAAAAGACACATAAGATATTATAAAGTGGACGAGTGTGAGCGCTAGACTCGTGCACTCTTGTCGCCTCCTGAATCGGTTTGGAATATACATAGATACTCAAAGATGTGGATGTTCAATGCGATGGCTGTAACTGGTAGTGGCCCGCCACATAGTGATTGCTAGAGATATATTTAGGATAGTCTGAAAGTCTGAAAGGATCGGTCGCCTGTGATGATATCCGATTGTGTGTAGTACTATTCGTGACCGGACAGCACACAGCACAGATCACATTAGAGAACAATATGACGCAGGTGATGTCCGTGCCTACAGTAGAGTGTAAGTATGTACATACCTGCGCGTCGTCGTCCAGGTCGCCGGTGGTCTCCGCGTCGGCGTCGGGCTCCTCGACGGTCTCGGTGCGGGAGGCCCACAGGTAGATGGTGTCCGTGCCTACAGTAGAGTGTAAGTATGTACATACCTGCGCGTCGTCGTCCAGGTCGCCGGTGGTCTCCGCGTCGGCGTCGGGCTCCTCGACGGTCTCGGTGCGGGAGGCCCACAGGTAGATGGTGTCCGTGCCTACAGTAGAGTGTAAGTATGTACATACCTGCGCGTCGTCGTCCAGGTCGCCGGTGGTCTCCGCGTCGGCGTCGGGCTCCTCGACGGTCTCGGTGCGGGAGGCCCACAGGTAGATGGTGTCCGTGCCTACAGTAGAGTGTAAGTATGTACATACCTGCGCGTCGTCGTCCAGGTCGCCGGTGGTCTCCGCGTCGGCGTCGGCGTCGGGCTCCTCGACGGTCTCGGTGCGGGAGGCCCACAGGTAGATGGTGTCCGTGCCTACAGTAGAGTGTAAGTATGTACATACCTGCGCGTCGTCGTCCAGGTCGCCGGTGGTCTCCGCGTCGGCGTCGGCGTCGGGCTCCTCGACGGTCTCGGTGCGGGAGGCCCACAGGTAGATGGTGTCCGTGCCTACAGTAGAGTGTAAGTATGTACATACCTGCGCGTCGTCGTCCAGGTCGCCGGTGGTCTCCGCGTCGGCGTCGGGCTCCTCGACGGTCTCGGTGCGGGAGGCCCACAGGTAGATGGTGTCCGTGCCTACAGTAGAGTGTAAGTATGTACATACCTGCGCGTCGTCGTCCAGGTCGCCGGTGGTCTCCGCGTCGGCGTCGGGCTCCTCGACGGTCTCGGTGCGGGAGGCCCACAGGTAGATGGTGTCCGTGCCTACAGTAGAGTGTAAGTATGTACATACCTGCGCGTCGTCGTCCAGGTCGCCGGTGGTCTCCGCGTCGGCGTCGGGCTCCTCGACGGTCTCGGTGCGGGAGGCCCACAGGTAGATGGTGTCCGTGCCTACAGTAGAGTGTAAGTATGTACATACCTGCGCGTCGTCGTCCAGGTCTCCGCGTCGGCGTCGGGCTCCTCGACGGTCTCGGTGCGGGAGGCCCACAGGTAGATGGTGTCCGTGCCTACAGTAGAGTGTAAGTATGTACATACCTGCGCGTCGTCGTCCAGGTCGCCGGTGGTCTCCGCGTCGGCGTCGGGCTCCTCGACGGTCTCGGTGCGGGAGGCCCACAGGTAGATGGTGTCCGTGCCTACAGTAGAGTGTAAGTATGTACATACCTGCGCGTCGTCGTCCAGGTCGCCGGTGGTCTCCGCGTCGGCGTCGGGCTCCTCGACGGTCTCGGTGCGGGAGGCCCACAGGTAGATGGTGTCCGTGCCTACAGTAGAGTGTAAGTATGTACATACCTGCGCGTCGTCGTCCAGGTCGCCGGTGGTCTCCGCGTCGGCGTCGGGCTCCTCGACGGTCTCGGTGCGGGAGGCCCACAGGTAGATGGTGTCCGTGCCTACAGTAGAGTGTAAGTATGTACATACCTGCGCGTCGTCGTCCAGGTCGCCGGTGGTCTCCGCGTCGGCGTCGGGCTCCTCGACGGTCTCGGTGCGGGAGGCCCACAGGTAGATGGTGTCCGTGCCTACAGTAGAGTGTAAGTATGTACATACCTGCGCGTCGTCGTCCAGGTCGCCGGTGGTCTCCGCGTCGGCGTCGGGCTCCTCGACGGTCTCGGTGCGGGAGGCCCACAGGTAGATGGGGAAGTTGATGAACTGCGAGTACTTCTTGACGAGCGCGCGGATAGTGTCCGCCTGCAGGTAGTCCGCCGCCTCCTCCTTCATGTGCAGCCTGCACATTCATTTTAATTTAATCAAAGGTTGATTATAATCTGCATTCGGCACGCTTAGCAGCTTTAATGATGGTTGCCATTAGATGAAGGTAATGAAGGAGACCGACTGCTCTCAAACGGTGAAGGTAAATATCGTGAGGAAACCTGCCTACGCTGAAGAACAAATTCAGATGCGTATGAGAAGTCTACCAATCCGAACTGGGCATGCGTTGTGGACTAATGCCCATACTCCTTGAGGGTAGGCCTGTGCCCTGCAGTGGGACGTATATGTATAGGCTGTTGAATGAATGAATGAAGGAGAGCTTCGTCGGTGGCGTGTTGCGGAGAGGTATGGACGCTGGGTTTGAATTCGAAACCGCACGGACGAAATGCCATTTACCGATGAATTTTTCTAACTTATGCATAATTTATGTATGTAATACCGATCGCGAAGGAAAACATCGTGAAGAAACCTGCATACGCTGAAGAAGAAATTCAGGTGCTTATGTTTAGTCGACCGATCCGCTTTTGACACGCGACCCGAGGGTAGTCCTAAGTTCTGCAGTGGGAGACGTAAATAGGTTGATGATAATGAGCGAAAGTGTATTCCTTCAGTAGAGCATTAAGTGGCGTCGCACTAGTGATGCGTGTGGCGTGGTGACAGTGAGTGTCGAGTAGTGAGTGTGGTGAGTGTGGTGAGCACGCACGTGATATGTGAGCCGCGGCCGAGGGTGTCGCCGCGCGGGTCGGGCGCCACGCTGAAGGAGCTCGCGTCGGACTCCCATATGTGTTGCTGGTCGTCGTTGTGCTTGGAGACCACCGTCACCTTGTCCGCCACCAGGAACGCCGAGTAGAAGCCCACACCGAACTGACCGATCATGTCGTTCATCTCCTGACCGCCTCCCTGCAACGGTACCTACGCGTTACGACTCCTTCACTTATGCGCTAGTTTATTACGATTACAAACGCTGAAACGGTACATTAACTATTCGTCGATCGTTGGGTACTTAGTACACATTTTTATTGCAATTTATAATTATGATTAGGCCGTACCGATAAACGTTTACGATTACCGTGAATAAAGTCACCAAGAAATATAATCGCATATTTAGGTGATCAAACTATGGAATAAGCATTGCGAGATTAGACTAAGTCTCCAGACTACAGCGTCAAACGACCAGATCATATTGTATTGAATTGATAAATCTGCTACGCAGGGTTTAAGGAAAAATATAATTAACTTTTAAACCACATAGTAAAAGTTGTTCAGTTTGATGAGTTGAGTATGTGGTTTAAAGGGTAAAGATACTTTTCCTTAAATCCTGCATAGCAGATCTATCAATTCAATACAATATGATCTGGTCGTTTGACGACGGAATAATAAACTAATCAATGAATAATTTAGAATTAAACACTTTTAACTCTCAAAAACTAGATTAATCAATGAGTGTTCCACTCGCAGTCGCACCGAGTCACCGGCCCCTAGACTACTGCTGCTACACACTCGTACCTTCTCGGCGTCCTGCATCTTGGAGAGGAAGTCGGCGGTGCCGGACTTGGCGATGGTGCCGAGGTTGTTGACGAGGTCGTGGCGCGTCATGCCCACGCCCGTGTCGATGATGTGCAGCTGCCTGTTGTCCGGGTCCGCCTTGATGCGCACGCTCAGATCGCTCTGCGAGTCCAGCGCCGACCGCTCCGTCAGCGACAGCAGCCGGATCTTGTCCAGCGCGTCCGAACCGTTCGAGATCAACTCGCGCAGGAAGATCTGCGACACACACGGCACCACGTGCGTTACTATACTTTACTGGTTCACTTTGTCGAGGACGGTCAACATTTCATTAATTAACATATTACAACTAAAATAATGATAACTTCTCGTTTATATATCACTTCCAAGAATTTTTTAAATGAAGCGAAAATATTGCTAAAGTGTCTCTGTAAACAGATTACGATAAAATTTGATGTAAAGGCATACAAATTCCTGGAAGACTAAACATTAGAAATCAAAAAAATTATTGCAAATCTGATCGCAGGTATCTCTTTAATAGTGATCATTTTACTCGATGATTTAATAATTTATTTACATTCGGTTGATTAATTTATAAAAGTAAAAGGCATCAAAAATCAAAGTAGCACAGAGACCCATGGAGCGCGCCATGCTAGGCATCACCCTTCTTGACCACGTCACAAACGTCGAGCTAAGGTTCAGGACGTCAGGGACCAAATAGCTCGCTTTAAGTGGCGGTGGGTAAGACACGTAGCCAGGCGAAATGATGGCAGGTGTTGGCCGAGATTAAGCAAAAGAGGGTCGTCCGGCAGCCAGGTGGGTTTACGACATCTGGAAAATATCGGCAAGACCTGGGACTGGCACAGGACCGGGAAAGATGGCAAAATATGGACGAGGCTTATGCCCTGCAATGGGAAGACACGGGCTGAATATGATGAATGATGATGTAATGTAAGACGGGGCACGTTACATACCTCCTTGTTCCTGTAGAGCGAGTTGATGATGAGCTTCATCATGCGGTTGACCTCGGTCTGGAAAGTGTAGTTCTGTGACTTGGCGCGCATCTCCTTCAGCTGCGCGGGGTTCAGTGAGTCCGGGGAGATCGCCTCCGCCTCGCGCGCCACCGCCTCCGCGTCTGTGAGCGACATGTGTGTTGAGTTAGTTAAGTGCCTTCCCGCTTAGGTTTACAGAGTCTCGAAACTTCCAACGCTGTCGTGGCGGCCTCTTTGGTGTAGCGACACACCTGCGGAACGTACGGCGCCGAACGTTACGTTGAATACGCGTCTACTAGGAAAAATGGCGCGTACTGGTGTGTCGCCGGCATAGGGAAAAGCATTGCACGCGTATTCAACCGAACGTTCGGCACCGTACGTTCTACAGGTATGTCGCTACATTAAGATGACGGTTTAGTATGCGTTTGACGTAAGAGCGAATCAGAGTTGAGTTTATTAATACGGATCTATGTCTTGTCATGGTTAAGCAATCGAAAGAAACTGCTATAATATGGAGGAATCATCAATAAAAGGCTCAGTTAAAATTCACGATAAGGCCCGATCGTAACGTTTATCGTGTTGCCATAGAACGCGTGATTTGTTTCGGTCCAAATAAAGCGGTCGAGTGTAGTCACCGAGTAGCGCGTCGGTATCGATCCAACAGAGAGCGACTACGGCACATTTATATGAAAGACACCGATGTGGAAGGAAGTAGTTTTTATTGATAGTTGTGAGATTGGCCTGTAATAGCTACGCTACGGGCAAGAGTGTTTCGTGTTACAGCTACACCACACTACCACACTGAGATCTCAGTTTATCCGGATTCCGGTACCCGTGTTTAGTGAAGACAAAGTACAGTCAGTTCCATCAGCGATGTCGTCGCCATCGTCGGACGGGCTGGCGGCGCGAGACAGAGAGAGTGCGGCGCAGAGGCGCATGTCGCCGCCGGCACATGGCGCGGCGCGGCACGCACACACGTTCAAGCTGAGGTTCGCGTCGCAGCGCGAGCCCGGCCGCTCCTACGTCTCCCTCGTCAAGCCCCTCGCGCTGCGTGAGTACACACACACACACACACATACACAAACCGAGGCATGAATGTACACTCACTCGCACGCCCACACTCGCATGCAAGCACGCCCACACTCGCACGCCTACACTCATTCGCACGTACACCCGCACTCAGGTCTCATTCCAGTCACGTGAGTTAGTGCTCCGCCCATGCGTGTCTGGCCCACCGCCACCGCCGCGGCCGCCCGCATGGCAAGAGACGTGACTTGAAGCAACAATGAAACGATACAATGCGGGCGGTGCGCATGTTAGCCAGCTACGCACGCGGACGTATACCGGCGTGAATAAGAGAAAAACCCTGACACTCGCTCAACCCGCCCCTTGACACCTACAGTGTATTAAGACGTAAATCATAATCGATTTTAACGTATGTATGAATATTCTGTCGACAGCGGCGACGGTGACGGGCAAGCCGTACACGCGCCCCAGCTGCAGCTCTCCGACGCAGAGCGAGCTGGAGCGCAGCGCGCTGCGGCGCGTGCAGGACATGTTCCGGCGCGGCCCGCGCGAGCGACACGACCGCCCCGTGCTCTCCTCCCACGAGTACGTGTCTATCTACTGTATACGCGCTCCAGCTGCAGCTCTCCGACGCAGAGCGAGCTGGAGCGCAGCGCGCTGCGGCGCGTGCAGGACATGTTCCGGCGCGGCCCGCGCGAGCGACACGACCGCCCCGTGCTCTCCTCCCACGAGTACGTGTCTATCTACTGTATACGCGCTCCAGCTGCAGCTCTCCGACGCAGAGCGAGCTGGAGCGCAGCGCGCTGCGGCGCGTGCAGGACATGTTCCGGCGCGGCCCGCGCGAGCGACACGACCGCCCCGTGCTCTCCTCCCACGAGTACGTGTCTATCTACTGTATACGCGCTCCAGCTGCAGCTCTCCGACGCAGAGCGAGCTGGAGCGCAGCGCGCTGCGGCGCGTGCAGGACATGTTCCGGCGCGGCCCGCGCGAGCGACACGACCGCCCCGTGCTCTCCTCCCACGAGTACGTGTCTATCTACTGTATACGCGCTCCAGCTGCAGCTCTCCGACGCAGAGCGAGCTGGAGCGCAGCGCGCTGCGGCGCGTGCAGGACATGTTCCGGCGCGGCCCGCGCGAGCGACACGACCGCCCCGTGCTCTCCTCCCACGAGTACGTGTCTATCTACTGTATACGCGCTCCAGCTGCAGCTCTCCGACGCAGAGCGAGCTGGAGCGCAGCGCGCTGCGGCGCGTGCAGGACATGTTCCGGCGCGGCCCGCGCGAGCGACACGACCGCCCCGTGCTCTCCTCCCACGAGTACGTGTCTATCTACTGTATACGCGCTCCAGCTGCAGCTCTCCGACGCAGAGCGAGCTGGAGCGCAGCGCGCTGCGGCGCGTGCAGGACATGTTCCGGCGCGGCCCGCGCGAGCGACACGACCGCCCCGTGCTCTCCTCCCACGAGTACGTGTCTATCTACTGTATACGCGCTCCAGCTGCAGCTCTCCGACGCAGAGCGAGCTGGAGCGCAGCGCGCTGCGGCGCGTGCAGGACATGTTCCGGCGCGGCCCGCGCGAGCGACACGACCGCCCCGTGCTCTCCTCCCACGAGTACGTGTCTATCTACTGTACACTGCACACTGTAGGGTCTGTGCAAATTAGTTCTCAGAGGAACCTCTAAGAGTAGTACTCTACCAAATCCTACAGGTACAAAACGGGTGTTAATCTATTGTAGTATAAAACAGTATTAGCAGTGGATGCTGTACGTTTTGTTTACAGTCATTGTTAATTACGTAGGTATCACAAGCATAATTTAATACTTGCATACCATACTTTTGTCCCTCTGTCAAATTAGATGAACTAACAACAATAACAGGGTGTGTGTCTATGTGTGTGTCAGGTACGGGTGGTTCTGGTCGCGCTGGGTGGGCGGCGGCGGGGGCGGGGGAGGCGGGGATCGGCGGCTGCACCACCCCCTCGTGGACTCGGCGTGGCTGCGCGCGCGCGTGCGCGTGCTCGCCGCAGACCGCGCGCTCAAACAACAATAACTACACCTCCTACTGTACCGCACCACACTACCGTATACATGCATCACATGATTACATATCCGTACAGGTCGGAAGCTTCATACAAACGGGACGCAGCGCTGGCGACCGCCGCTAGACTCGTTAATACGCCATTTTGATCCTTAAAGCAATGGATTACAACTTAGTTCGCGAGTCTCCTTAAATTATTAGACTTACTAATGTGTCAGACCATAGATGACTACCGAATGAAAAACAACATACATCATGGATCTTTTTTTAATACAGTCATAAGGAAAAGATCAAAATAAACAACTTTTTCTTTGGGACTTACATCGCAATTGCGAGAAAAAATAACCAGTTCCATACCATATAAAACTGCAAACCTACTCGACACAAAATGTATGGGACACCAGATATTTATTGTTAATCCCATTGAGAAATATGATTGTTTGCTTTAACATCAATTTATGATACCATCAGCATAATTATTAAGAATAGCCGTATATTGTCACTACCCTGGCAATCCCAATTGCATTAGTCACTAGTAATATTGTAAAGAGAAATAAAACAGACATAACTGTATACATTTACAAATAAAGATCTGAATATTTCTCCCTTTTTTCCTTTTGAAAGCTTGTTTTTTTGAGTTGGGATTTCTATTAGATAAAAACTTCATTATAATTATAACATTTATTATAACCTGTGCCCCAAATAGTATCGGAAATATTTGTTAAAAGCAGAGTAATTGTAAATACCCATACTTATTGATAAACATTAATCAGGCCGATAACACATAATGATAACACAACATTTGAAATAAGAGATAAAATGTAACCTTACACATGGCTTAGTATAATAACTGGATTAATTACACCTAGTCTAAACCTATATGCAATAAAGTTATCCTTTTCCTGATATACCTATTCTTATTTATTTATTGCTATGCTTCCTTGTAATAATTTGCCTAATAAATAAAATGGAATAACAAAATGAGTCTATGTCAATATGTGATACCTATATTGTAGGAGGTATATTGGTGTTGGTGGAGCGCGCTCATTTTCCACATCTTGATGGCTTATTGTAGGATGTAATTAGATATTGAAATAAGAAGTGCTTCGAAGATTAGAGATATAATGTTTAAGGGTTACCACTGGCCACTCAAAGGCCAACATGTGAGGTAAATTGTCCTGAATCTAACATTAATGTGCATGTCTATCACATATTTCTCCCATAAGATCATGGGGGGTGGATAAACAGTATAGAAGAGCAAATTTTTATTATGATAGTTCAAATCTCTTGACAGTTTAAAGTATTTTTTTATTTATAGTATGCAGTGTGTGAATGTGATGAACGTACCTGTGCGCGAGCCCTCGCGTGAGGCACCCAAGTCGGCCTCCACGCTGCCCGCCGACACTGTCTCAGGACCTCCTGCTGACACTCTCCCTGCAACATTACATAGCATACATAGCACATAGCACTTACTACACATAGCCATATGTACAGATAGATGTTACCATTACCACACTTTGGATACTTAGTTGTCATTTCATACAAATACGAAAAATTTTCAAAAAGAGGTAAGTATGTCCAATAATGAGTGAGTGCGAGCAAGACAGGAATACAAATTTGCTTACATTTTAAGATGTTACCTATGCCACGATCCTGCCAGAGGTGTGGTAAGAAATTGGTGGGAGGCAGGGAGTGTCCGTATGGTGTGTAGTACTCTACTATATCTTATACTGTGCCATTACTGTCACCAGGGTGCTATTATGTCCGATGATATCCGAGATAACATGCCCACAAACAGGGGGAGGATCAAGCATTACAAGTTCTGTTATACTATTAGTTGTTGTTTGTAACATTGCACTTGTTCGTGAAGGATAAGTTTATTTAATTAATAAACACAACGCAGGTGGCGTCGGCCGGCGTCTGGGCCGGCGCCGGCCGACGCGACGTCTTGTCAGTTCCATGTATAGAACAATCGAGACCACAGTATCGGTCAGGTATATACTGAAAGGCATCGGCATAATGGACTTCAGCGAGGCTTATACCCTTGACTTGTTAGAAGGTACCTACAAAGTTTCCGTTCAACAAAAAATTAGACACGCATGCAACTGGGAACATTACAAATAACGGTACACTATGAATGAATTTACCTGAGAGCAGCAGGAGACAAACTCCTAGCAAGAAGTAGTACTTCATTGTTAGTTCGTTTCCTCCGATAACCACAAGTTTTATTAATTAATAATTTTAAAAGGTGCTTCACGTTCTATGTACAATTTTTCAATGACATAAAATCGCAGCCTTCCATGGAAGTCTGTTTGACAAAAAATTTGGAAAAGGTCGTGATTGGCTCATCTATGAGCTGTATGTGATTTCTGTGCTGTATCCACCAATGAAGTGAGACCACGCCGTCTGTTCAACAAATGACAGAACACTCAAATACAAATGTCTTTACATCATTGGTCGATTTACAAATTCATGATTCATGTTGAAAAGATGGAATTTTGTTTTATCCGTTTCCGGTTTGGCAAGCACATGATAAAATCAGCGTTTTTCAAGCGGATTTCTATGGGATCGCTAGATGGTGCCACGATCTTCGAGAGAGTGAGTATTAAAGTCTTTCAAGTTTCTTGAAAATAATAAAGGGGGAAAATGAAATAATAATGTGTTATTATTTAAAGGGGATCGATAGATGGCGATACGGTCTGTGCGAATTAAGATAATCATTTCAAAATGTGTTTCTTTAAATAAAAAGAGGGAAAATATGATCAAAAAGACGCCAACACGTCTTTTAATAGAATATTTAAATATTTATGAATAATTTTAATAGAAAATTTGAAATTTTTCTATAAAGCGATGAACATGCCATCTGTTGAGTCTTATAAAAACGTTTAAATTAAAAAGAAAAGAAAGGAAAACACTCTTTCCCTTTTGTTTGGATTGGATATATTTCCGGGTGCAGCATCTACTGGCAGCAGCACCAGAAATTTGCACTTAGATTCAACATTTCCGTTGTAGCGCTGCTGTTTGTAGTTATAGGTATGTATGCAGTTATTCCGGAATGCAAAAATAGGGATATATGGCCAAGGAACAAAGTAATCAACGGTTATTATTTTACATACAACGGAGAAGAATTTGGGCTTTTCATGGATTCTCAACTCAAGCGAAAATACCAGGTAAAACACAAGATTTATAAGCTTCTGACGCAACAACAACAATCGGCATGACGCTGCTGCTGCTGTAAGTTCAATATGGCGTCCAAATGGCGTCCTATCATCGTCCAATGATGACGTTTCATGAGGGAAAATGTGACTTCAAAACGTGCGTCAAAACGGCTAAATCCGAACTAAAGCTGTCATAGGCCTGAATGAGAAGAGAAATTACATATCTGCATAGGTAGCATGGCACCGCGATACAGCGCTATCACACCTTAGCTCTCTTTCTATTTGCACACGAACGAACGAGATAAAAGACGTGATACAACCGTATCACGCGTAAAATGCTACTGCTTCAGTAATCTGTTGAAAGAGAAAGAGAGACAAATAGAAAGAGAGCGAAGGTGTGATAGCGCTATATCACGGTGACATGCTGCCTATGCTGTCGACGAGACGAGAATGACATTAATGGAGGTTTGCTTGGCGCCATTGCTCTTGCTGTGTTTCGTCGTATTTGAAATTCGTAAAAAATGGTTGTAGTGATATTTGTGACATAATTTCGTGTGGATTGTGTACCAAACAGTTGCGTAAAGCGACCGACGACGTAACAGGAATTTCATATAAATACGATAACAGAACATAAGTTTTGGTTCAAGTTAACTCGTACATAGTCATTTTGGCGGCAACGAGCGAGCTTACGAAATCGACCACAGATTCATCGTCATTTATCATCCCCTCAGATAAATAAATCTGAGATCATCCCATCATCAAAATAAAGAATATAAAGAGAAAAATATCGAATGGTTCAAAAGGACTAGTATCCAGAGCCGTTAAAGACATTATATAAAAAAATGACGCTTATGACAGAAGACCGGCTTATTTTGCGATTATTTTTATTTTCCGAATTATTAAAATAAAACTAAGAACATTCGAAAGAGAATCTGTTTTACTTAATAAAGTTTAAGTCGAGGTCAGAGGGCCAACGCTTCCTAATTCGATCCGACTTAAAACTAGAGGTTAGTGCGAAACGATGAGAGTGCAGTTTACTAGTGAAAAGTAAATTCAGTGGAAGTCGGTGGTGTCACGGGAGGATGGAGGGCGGGTCGGAGCTGGAGCCTCGCTTGGTGACGTCGCGGCGGCGCGTGCGGTACCGGCGCAGCTCGTGGCGCGCGCACAGCTTCGAGGTGTGGAGCGGCGAGCTCGTGTGCCGCGCCGCCGCGCTGCGCATGCGGGACTCGCTGCTGCTGTGGGTGGGCGGCGCCGGTGAGCCCGCGCTGGGCGACGTGGCGGCCGGCGTGCCGGGTGAGGGCGGCGGCGGCGCGACGGCGAGTGCGCTGCTGGGCGAGGGCGGCGGCGCGGCTGGGCTGGCGCGCCGGCTGACGGCCGCGCTGCGCCGCCCCGTGTTCGTGTGCTGCGGCGCCGCGTTCGATCGCTTCACTCTGCCGCTCGTGGAGCGAGGGCTCATCACGGAGATCAAGAACAGGCCCGAGTGCTTCTAGCCGCGCCGTTGTCACCCGAGCGCAGTGGTTCTCGTTCTGTGTTTGAGGAGAGTCCATACAATGTTGTGTGAACTATCTGATCGAATGAAGTGTTATGGATTGCGTTATTGAAATGAAATTGATTGTGCATTAAACAGCGTTTGAAAGAAAAGTTTCACGATAATTATCTTGATAATAATTATAGTTATGTTATAATAAGGATCTGCAAGGTTTTTTATTTTGAATGTGGTATTAACCTGAGGAGCATATGCTTTTTCAACGTGGGACGTACCATAGCCTTTTAATGCCAAAATACCTTACAGTTACAACCACAATACTAAAGGGTGCCATGACAGCTCACATGTCCACAGGGCTTTTTTTGTTTTCAAGCGCGAAGTAAGATTTCCAATACCACAAATTTTTAAAATTTAAAATGGAAAATTTTTTGTAAATCATAAAAAATGTTATGAACAATAGTTTTAACAAATTTGTTATGGCATTACAGATCCTCATTTTCTATAATTAATTCCTGTAATTAAGCAATGTCATGTCATCTGTTTCTGAACGCAATTTGAAAAAAAGACACATACTACTAGGTAATCTGTGACAAAAGTGAGCATAAAAGCTAATAAAAGTAGCTGGAAAATAATTTATTTATTAGAAACTAATCAAAGAAAAATAATTATTAACAACTACCAAATACCACTAAAGTTTATTATGTATTGAAGACAGGGGGTGAGCCCGTCGCCACATTATGAAAAGTGGGTACAATACATGCCTCAAAATTGAAGCATGCAGGTTTCTTCACGACACAAGGCTACTATAACATAACACAGGGATATAGTTCATGAACATTAGTTACATACTCTGTACCAAGTTGTTACATAGTTCAAACATCAAACAATAATTGGCATAAAGCAAGGTCTCACAGAACAAGTACAAGGACCACAAACAACATCATGGACTGACTCACACTTGGCCAGTTTTTAAGGTTTTCAACCATTATGTCGGCCTCCGGTTTCATCTGCCTATTTTAAAAATCTTGTTTCTTATATCTGGCTGGTATATAAGAAGTATTTATATTTGTATAATAATAGGTTTAGGAATGAAATGGCAGATATATTTTATTTTACTACTTTGCTTCAGTTCTTGTTACTTGCAGAGTGACAGATTAAACTGTTTCAATAAAAAATTAAAAATACTTTTGATGTTTATTTATGTCAAATTATAACTGAAGATCTCCCTATTATATGTAGAGGTATATTGTTTTGATTACGATAGGTAATGTAGGGATAAGTTTGTATACGAAAGTTAATCATTGACCCAGTTAACACATTCGCTTTTGTCATCACTACTATAGCCAGTTATTGTTCACAAACGTGTTAATGTAGGTAACCCTACACCACTTTGCACTATGCTGCATCACGCAGGCGCAGGCGCGGACCCACCGTTGTGGGCATGGTAGGCAATGCCCACAACCCTAATTGAGGTCGACAGACAGGCTTTCAAGAGTCTAGATGTGATATTGAATTGATGCGTGAAAACAAAAAAATTTGAAAAGGTATCTAATGCAGTGTTTATGTGGGCGAAAGGCTAGCCTCTTATCACTTGACACGTCATTTCATCCTGAAACTTAATTTGCTAAATGTGAGCATTGCCTAAACATAATTACAAACAGAATGTTGGTAGTTGTAGCAATGTTTCCGACCCCGTAAGAGATTGCGATCGTGAGTTTAATTGTCTAAGGTGAGTTTATATGTATGTTCTTTGTAGAAATTTTGATTTTCAGGACTGGATCCGCGCCTGGGATAGTCATAATAATAATCATAATATCTTCACACGTGCATCCATCCGCGCGCGCGCGTTCTTCTGCGCATCACGTCGCGGCGGCGCGTAATCCAAAAATACATAATTATAAATTATGGCAAAACTCTGGTTACAATGGCGGCCCAAGGGTATTCACCGGAAGATGGATAATCTGGTTGGTAAGTATCGAGAGCCACTGTTAATGCACTGTGCATCAGAGATATCGTAACTGTTACCATCTCAGTGAGAGGAGCCCTTTGTCCTGCAATGGGATTCTACAGGCTATAAAATCTAAGCCACGGTTTATACAGAAGAGACGTGTGGCGGTGGCGGATAATCTAAGTAATACAATATAAACCTTATAATACGTAGCATAGCGTCGTTTTTGTCGTATAGGAGAATCGCGCCCGCGCCTCCAGGTGACGTCGCCTGGAAGCGCGGGCGTAATTCTCCAAACGACCCTATGGTACGTACTATAAGGTTTTACTTTGTTTGTAATTGTTAACACACGTTTCTTCTGTATAAACTGCGCCTAAAGTACTTCAATACTACTATCCTATTACTGCCTTTAGATAACGTTAGGCCCAAGTCAGATAGCGGACAGTCTGCGTGTAAAAACAGTATGGCACTAGATACGCCGCGCCAGCGCCGTGTACTGTTCAGTCCAGTGCAAGCTAAACCTAAATTCAAGGTTTCAGACCTATTTTGCATGAACACAAAGCCAGAAAACTATTTTGTGCAAACTTAAAAAATCTGAGCTACATTTACTTTTCAAAGTAAAGAACTTTATAAGTACGGACGGCGACCGATCAATCTATCCAAGGTCTAACTCTATGTTCACTGGACATAGAGTTCAACTATGGGTACTCTACAATTCTACTCGAGCTAAATGTATGGGACAGCTGATTAATTTTTTCGCGATTTCATTTTGGTCCCATAGTGAAAGTTGTTCAGTTTGATGGTCTAAACAACCCCCTCTTAAAGTTTGAAATATTTATTTTTACTTTTGTAACACCTTGTATACGTATATTGACCTATATAGGTATATGTATAGTACCCAAAACATAACATATTAACATGTTATGGGTATAAGTACCTACCACTACAAGTTACAGGCCTCTCTCACGGGTAAGGGTGAGAGGGAGCACGCCACATCCAACCAAGTATATAGTTCCATGAGGTTTGATGACAATCTTGCTGTCACAGTTTTTCAAGATCAGCGTATACCACCATCTCTAACGAGTAGGTATCCAGGAATGACTTCTTAGGTGACGTGCCTTTCGAAGCACAGTACTGGACGTGCGGTTAAGCAGTTTTCGCGTGATGCTCCAACACACAAACAAACACAAAAATTCTAAAAAAGGTTGATTTGGAGTCGGGGACACCTAAAAATCATTTTTAGGGTTCCGTAGTTAACAAGGAACCCGTATAGTTTCGCCACGTCCGTCCGTCTGTCAGCGGCTTAGCTCAGAGACGTTTAGTACTAGAAAACTGTAATTTAACATGGGTATACATACATATTAATCACGCCGACAAAGTGGTAAAATAAAATCATGAAAAATATATTTTTTTAGGGTAACCCCCTCCCCTAAACGAAAAGTGCGGATGCAATTTTTTTTCTGGTCCATCCCATGGTGTGGAGTATCGTTGGATACGTCTTTTAAAATATTGTAGCTGTGAGAAAACCATGTTTCGATTTAGGGATCCGTTAGTGAAATATTAAGCGTTAAAGTTAACGAGATATAGTCGACCAACTTATAAAATGTACTTTTTAGACTTTATTAGCCGTTGAATCGTAGTATAAAACACAAAGCCCCCTTCTAAGTCCGTATATTGTGAAGGGCAATTACGGAACCCTACCCTGCGTGTGGCCTGACACGCACTTGGCCGGTTTATTGTAAATATCTTCAATGTAAAGACACACTTCTGTTACAGTTTTATAATTATTTCATACACCTCCTGGTCTATTTATGTGGTTTCATACTAAAGACATCAACGAGACAGACATCTTCAAATGACTGTTTTTGATCGGTATGAGTAGGTAGGTAAGTAGTACTTATACTTCATTCCAAATAAGGACGACGTGATTTTCCGATTCCTATTTAGCTTTCTGCCCAATTTTGATTACCAAATGTAAATAATTCATTGGTTACATATACTATCCGACATATCTTGGACTTTACTAAAGCTGTTTTAAGAATAAGTGAGAGGAAGTGTTTAAAATCTCTGTTTCTGTAATGCAAAATAGCCTTAAAATTTCGTTGCTATTTTGAATGGAGTATAGTTAGTAGACTATAAATACCCAGGTATATTATGTGCGTCGTAGGTATGTATGTGCACTATGTACTCGACATCATTTACTTCTATGTCAGGTAGGTAGGTGCCTACAGTCAGCATCAGATGGAGATGAGCAACTCAGATACCCAAATAAATCTTCTACCTACATACCTACACATTCAAATTCCTACAAATTACAAACTCAAAACCTGAAACAATTTGTACCTACCGGATGCATAGGATCATAATTTACTCAGGTAAATATTTGTGAAAGAGACCTATAGGTAGGTAGGTAGGACCTAAGTAACAATTAATGAAGTACCTATTTTACTTTTGACATGACTGGATGATTATTTAAATGATCAAAATGCTTGGGTCTGAGGTCACTAGCTTATAGTTTATTTACTTTACTGTATAGTATCAATTATTTTATTAAATAGACTATGTATTTTTGTATACATAACTTTAGCTTAAGAATTTATATTGTAATAGTTATTAAGTCGTGTTATGTTGTAGAGTTTCTGGCCGCATCTTCTCTACAGCGACAACACGTTCCGAAAGATTTAACGTTTGATAAGTGTGTTGCAAGCTCCTATATTGAATCTACTTTGACACATAAATCGTTAACTGACTTTTAAAGGTAGGTAAGTAGGAACCGAATCCAATATACAGGATGTTAGAGTAAACAGTTGTTTACTTTAATGGGTAACCTACTCATAATATTGAACAACTTTCCAAAAGGAAAAAATGAAATTCGGAAAAAAAATCTACTCTAATAAACGTTCGATTGCTTGCTTATTTCTTATAGGTTTCTTAGGGAAAATTGTTCAGTATCATGGGTACAATCACCCCTTATAGTAGTTCAACTGTTTACCCTAACACCCTGTACTTGCTCCAATAACAGCGAACTTGCCATCTACGCGTAGGTATAGATGCTCGGTCAGTGACCGGTGCGATCGCTGGTTGTATCGTATGTTCTGCAGCGTCTCGTCTCCTCGCACGCGAGCCAGCAGGACGACCTAGGAACACTGACCTACGGGCGAGCGTCCCTCCCACCCGCGCCCCTCACTCCAGACCCGAGGGGGCGGGGCCGAGCGAGCCCCGACCCCTACCATGGCGGTGACGAGTGAGGGGGCGGGGCCGGCCGCGGGGGGAGGGGCCAGCGCCGCACCAATGGTCGGGTGGGGCGCGGGGCGGCGGGGCGCGGGGCGGCGGGGGCAGTCGGCGGCCGCGCGCGCAGTGTCGCGCCGCATCGCGCCCGGGCCGCGTCCACCTCGCACGAGCACGAGCACGAGCACAGCGCCGCGAGTGTACCGAGACGAGACCGATACCGACACGTGTGATAGTGCTGTGCCTTATCATTGTGACGTGTGACATACATACACATACACCCCTGTGATTATTGTTTATACTTATTCACCTCCACTGGATTCACTATACTCATTCGGAGATACCTCATACCTAGGTGGGTTTCGTGAAATAAGTCCTCTTCGAATACTGAACGAACGAAAGTTTCTTGTGTTGTGACAGTGTGTGTAGTCTAAGTTTGGAAAAATAACTTATTTTAGGTAGGTAACAAAAGATACTTACGTACGATATTTTATTAGTTACATCCGTTGCCGCAATGAAAACGAATTGTTACAAAGTTTTTCTGTATCATTTAACACAAAATGAACAAGAGGAACGTCAACATTGCGCTACGCCGTTTAACTTCGTAGACACCTATGGTTCGTAGCGCTACAGCTGTACCTCGCTCGTAGCGAATAGTTAATCGAAAGTTTACAAAGTAAACATAAACACATTGTGCTCAGAGTTCAGAAGCTTTATAAAACATTATTGAAAGAATAAATTGTGCAAACATTCGATATATAGAGAGATCTAATGTACCTACACATTTTTATTTTTACAACAACAATAAATTTGGCAAAAACTAAATAAAGGATAGAAGATAATCACAAAATATTCTGATTCTGATATTATCTATGCATTAGTTAGGATGACAGGCGGTATAAGTGCCAAATAACTGTTAAGCCTATACACAAATGAATTAAAATTTCAACATTATTATGTAGAAATGTACTATCCCATTTATTAATGTCAAGTGAGCAACAAGGATTTATTTGCATCGCTTAATATTATTGCGATTACACTTACAACTTGTCATGCCTAATTTCGGTACATTTTATCGGATATTTTCTCTATTTGAAAAGTGTAGCAATCCAAGCAAGCAATATTTGGACAATGCAATCGCACTGTTAATTATACAATGTTGACCTTGACTTTATTATAGACTAGCTTTTGTCTGCGGCTTGGTACTAGGATGTTGAAAAATCATTTCTTAGTAGGTACACCCCTACACCTACATCCTTTGTAGTTTATTTCTCAATTCAATTTAATTTTTGTTTAGTTGCATCCGATGTGTTATCACAATTCAGCCAATGTCTCGTTATGTGGAGAGTATACGAAGGAAAATGATCAGTAGTATTTATTAAGTCTAGTGTGGCAGTTTTGCCAATGTAAGTAGTTTATAATCTCAAGTGATTGTTTTAAGGTTAAAACACGAAAGAGTTCACAAAATGGTGGACGCGTCCGTACTCCGCCAGAATTGCAGCGCGACTCCTAGTTTATTTCTCATGTTTCTATAGTTTAGGCTGTAGGTGCCTACGTTGTCTGTCTGTCAGTCATGGAAATATTTTAAATTATAGCATAGCATATGCTCATGACTACATTCCCCGAGGGGGTAGTCAGAGGTATTCTGAAAACTCAGAACATTCACGTTTCATTAGTAGTACCGAATCTCTGTCCTGTGTGACACTTTTATTGAACAGTGGGTACGTATTGTATTCGAAATAGAAGCATGCATGCATTTCCTCACGATGTTTTAAATTATGTATAAGATAAAATACGAGCCGATACAAACAACTTCGATACAACTTATATTTTACGGTAGGAGCATGGTATTTATTCATATTCCTACCCGAGAACCTATTACACAAGTTATCTATCTATTGTTGTTACGTTTATAATTATAAATACTTACCGAATAAAGTTTTCCCCGCGACTTCAACCGCACCAGCTCCCGTCGCTACTGAATGAAACCGCGGCTTGAAAAAAATCTGCTGTTCCTTACTAAACAGGAAACCTAAAGGAGGCAAACGTACTAAACGTAGGACAGCAGATTTTTTTTCGCGATTTCGATGTTGGTCCCGTAGAGAAAGTTGTTCTGTTTGACGGTCTGATCATCCCCTTCAAAAAGTGTCAGCTTATTAAGAAGGACCCTATATTTAAACTTAGCTATGTAGTATAGTTTCTGCAAAGAAAATAGTCACGTTAGGTCAATTCAAAACCTGGTTCTGACCGCATCTTCTATAGAGTGATATGATAACACCTTCCGATACGATGCCAGTCGGTGGTAGAGTCGTTGAAATTATTTAAAAATGTTATCTTAATGATATTATCTGACAATATATTTTCTTATTGACTTCAATTTAGGTAGGCATAATCATGTGGGTCAAGAGTAATATTGTGATTAGTGATTAGACCATTCTAGTTATTTTAAAAAACAAACCAAGGGGTAGATTTTCTTATATTTCTTTAGATGGACTACATTTACAAACACTCACAACCATTATCCCATTTCGGGTGGTCAGAAATATTTCTACAAACAGGTAGGTAGGTACTGATTAGATGGACAAAAGTAGCATATTTTTTAGCGTTGTGATGGAATAGGCGCAGGAAAAAATTGATTAAAAATAAAATATTTCAGACTTCTCATATTTACATTCATATTTTTGAGTATCAAACTAAATTAACTATGTTAGTACAAACACTTAGTGTACATAGATTGATCCAGTGATTTAACCGTTTTCGATTAGCCGATCAACTAGACTTTTAATTGCACAACGACACAGAGATAAGTTAAAGCAAAAATGCAACTAGGTTAATTTTACAGTTGTCTCCCTGATTCTGATCTCTGTCTGATGTAACCTATATATAGGTAGGTATCTTTTACTATACGTATACTCCATTCAAAATAGAAACGAATTTTTAAGGGTATTTTGCATTACAGAAACAGAGATTTCAAACACTTCTCTACAGCGACAACACGTTCCGACGCGGTGGTAGCTTTAAAAAAGATTTGACGTTTGATAAGTGTGCTGTAAGCTCCTATATTAAATAAATTATATTGACTTGACTTAACTTCCTCTTACTTATTCTTAGAACCACTTTAGTAGCATCCAAGATATGTCGGATAGTATATGTATCCAATAAATTAATTACATTTGGTAATCAGAATTGGCCAGAAAGCTAAATAAGAATCGGAAAATCTCGTCGTCCTTATTTGGACTGAAGTATAGGTTGTTAAATGATAAAAATTGCTCAATGAGCTTCCGTACTTTACTTTACAGATAATATATCCTGCATGACCCAACATTAACCTTAAAAAAAACACAAATTTCTTCATGTGGTTCCATCTCTTATCGTAGGTGAGGGCTATTCGGATACTGGAGACTGCAGCTTTGAATAGTGAGTTATTGTTCATATCGAACCATTCACAAAGGTTTAAGCCAGGAAGTCCTTCTAGTCAGGAAGGCATTCATAAGCATATGCTCATGACTATATTCCTCGACGGGGTAGTCAGAGAAATTCTGAAGCCACAGAACATCCAAGTCCAACCAGGCATTCGTCTCCCTAAAATTGTCTCCAGATTATTCTGCAAGGGAAAAACGAACCAGCCAACCTAAAAACATGAAATAATCCACAAAAAATGTCACAGAGACTATAACATGCCTACCTATCAACCAGAAAAGTCAAAAGTCAAAATTGTTTATTCAAAATAATATCACATAGATAACTTTTTGACGTCATGTTTTTGAATCTACCACCGCGTCGGAAGGTGTTCCGTTGTAGAGAAGATGCGGCCAGAAACTCTACAACACACTTCTTTTAAACAAAACAAAATATATAAAGTACAATTACATAAATTCAATATTAAATTACGCCAGACAAACGCAATCACTGTGGTGTGTTTGCAACTCCTGCTGCTATAAAACTCTTATTGGTATATTATGCCATAGGCAACATACATCAGCTATTAAAGACATCAAAAAGACCTACGTCCATTCAACAAAATAATTACACGCAGTGATTGAGCGCGAGGTCGAAGGCGGCGGCGTCCGCGCGGGCCGGGCCTAGCAGCGGTGAGTTGCCGTCGGCAGGCTTCGCTAATAATACTGACTGAGATACAAATTAACCACATTTACTTGGAGTATAGAATTTTTCTAAAACTGAATACAAACTGTAAGTTATGTAGTAGGTATAGTGAAATTTGAATGAAAGATTTTTAATACCTACTATTAGGAATGTGGCTTCATAATCATAACGTTCGTTCGTTAGGGTTACTTATTATAATTTTGAAACTCTTTCAAGTCAGTCGTCAGCTTACTATCAAAGTTGATAATTTCCGTTTGTAAAAGTTTTAATATATGTAGGTAAGTAGATACCTACCTACCATCTCCATGATTTGCAATTAAGTTGATTAACCACGAACAATGGCATAACGTTTGATATTGATTTCATCTATTGTTTCCTTCGAGATTGTTTTAGATTAGTTACTTAGCTTTCATAATGACTATACGAGTATGTTACGTACTTCCAACAAAGAGCCGTATTCATCTATTCATTAGAGTTGATAATCAATGTAATGGAGAGGGAAAACTTTAGTTCTTGTACCTATCTAAGTAGGAACATACTTATGAAAAGGTACTAGGTAAGTATTTTATTAGATTTTCAAATTTAACACAACAATGTAGGTACAACATATACATACAAAAAAAGTGATAAAATGGCTCAAAACCTATAATTACACAGACATAGAGGAACTGCAACATTTTGTAGACTAAAAAAATAACACCCACACACACTCACACTCACACACACACACGCTCACACTAACACGTTTTTCATAAGTAGTACGTTAAATTTAGTATATTTTTTAGACATAGATATAACCATGGATATGAAAGAGCGGATCCCTCTGTCACAGTAATTTTTCGGATACTTACCAGAAGAACCCAATCACTGATATACTAATGCAACAAAGATTAAGAAATATAAAGTTTTCATTAACATTTTCATATATAACCTACCTAGTATAAATATCTTTTAAAAATCGGTCGACGGTAGGAAGCATTTTTTTCGTATTATTTACAATTATAATTGACAACATTTCATTTTAAGAAAGGTACCAAAATAAGAAAACCATTTGGAGATTATGTGATTCAAAGCTTGTATAAAGTTATCAGATTTTTCTATCCATTATTTCTCGTTTTATTTGAAAAATACTGAAAAATATAATAGAGGTTGAATGAGATTTTATTCCTTGTCCTGCTTGGCTTTTCTATTGTATTTGACAGTTTTATTTTTAAAGTTATTGCGGCCAAGGTATCTTGGCCATAAATCCTACGTTTTTCAGAAAATTCTAAAGTAAATTAAAAATAGAAATATCGGTCAAAAATAAATTCACTTTATTCAGAATCATTTTACTCAGTTATTGCACCATGGAGACTGATTGTATATACAAAGTTTCATGAGAATCGGCTTATTCAAACTAGTTCAGTGGGTTCCAGAACCTTTTTGCCTCTACATACGTATTTGCACCCCACTTTACACCAAGGGGTTTAAGGAGAAAATTACAAATTTTTTAGTTTTCTATTTAGTTTTACGCTAAACATGCATGCCAAATTTCATCTTTCTAGGACTTCCGGAATTATGTACCTGTTATGTTTGATGATCAACAATGAGTGTGTTAGTTAGTGAGTGACAAAATCAACAAAGTTTGCGTATCAATAAAATCTAAAATAGCAAGGCTATAAATATGAAATTTAGTAAATTTTATAAACGTGACAACCACATGCTATCCTGAAAATTGAAGCTCACAGGTACTATCCAGACCGAAGTTAGGAGCGCTCAAAAATAAGCCAAATCTCTTCGAGAAAAGGTACCGTAGTGCGAAGCTTCATTTTTGGCTCGTCTGGGCGGGGGCACTGCCGTGCCCCCAGATCTACTATATCATACAAAGCTGCAGTACCGACTCGACTAATTAATTGTATGGGACAGCTGATCTCTTTTATTTTTTTCGACGTTGTTGATTAAAGGTAATTTGTAGATCGACAAAATAATTAATTTTATTTAGTTTAAAATACAATTTACGGACATAAATGTGCAAAGCCACAATTCGTCGTATAAAATAACCGCATTCGATTCGATTATGAATTTCAGAATTTCTCTTACTTATACCTACTTTAGATGAAAATAATCAATATTATTTAATGACATAAAAGTGTTCCTAACCAATTCGGGATTTAAATTATTTTTTGGTCTTAATATTTTTACGGAATTACGGATTATAGACAATATTTAAAAAAACTGGTAAAAAATTTGGCGATTAATCGAGTTTATCATTAAGTATAAATTTATTACTTTAAACATTTTGATCTGAGGTCTCTAAATGGTAAAGGCCGTGAGAAAATCTATCAAATTCCACGGAGAAAACCTTACCACAGATTTTTTTTTAAAGAAATTGATTGATAGATAGATAAACAAATTATTTGCATAAGTAACACACACATAAAACCGGTCTTCTATTTCTAACTCTATGCTGAAAACAGAAACGGCAAACTTCAAACATCAAACTCATGATCAGACCATCAAACTGAACAACTTTCTATATGGAACCAAAATCGAAATAGCGAAAAAAAAAATCTACTGTCTCATACATTTAGCTCAAGTAGGATTGCAGTTTTGTATAGAACAGCTGTTTTTTTTTCGTAATTTCGATGTTGGTGCTATAGAGAAAGTTGTTCAGTTTGATGGTCTGATCATCCCCTTAAAAAAGTGTCAGCATATTAAAAAGGACCCTGTATATTTTTCCAGATATTTTGTTTACCATGGAATGGAGTGTACAGGTCGAAGAGTGACGTCATACATTTTAATGAAAACCTAAATTGTTTTATTTAAAATACCTGTAATCTTTCATTTTAAAATCTCTAACATAGAATATATTGTTATTTAGACAATTATCTCGAAATGGTTTTCGATTCAGCCCCCCAAAAAATAACTTGACATACCTACCGAATTAATGTGTTTTATTTAACTTTTATACACGTCGGCCATTGCCCTGTAGAGTAATAAATAAAAAATATTAATGATGAAGTTCACGGCCAACATTTTATATTCACGTGGGTTTTTATATCCATCGTATATTCGTTAATGAATAATGCTGTAGTAGTACTTATAGTAGGTAACCATCAACACCAGTCACCCAGTGTTCGTCTCAGTTGTTGTACTCAATTTATTCTTTATTTTTGTTTTTATCTATTTTATGATTCTATTCTTCTGTTCTATTCTATTTATTCCTTGTTGATACTCCTGAAATATCAGCAACCCTTATAATCAGAAATTTGTAAGGAACAACTTCTTATCATAATTAAAATAACAAGGTATGTTGATATATTATCCAGGTACACCGAATCGCAGTGCCAGAATCTATTTATTAATAATTTAATTAGTATAGAATATATCTCACTGAATAAGTCCATTTCATTTCATTTCTGAGGTACTTAAGTACAACTTATATCGTTTACAAGATTATGACTGTAGCTACTAGACAATTTTAAAGTAACATTTTATTTCTGTGATCATAATATCTAGAAAATATTAAGAAGCAGAATCGCTAACGACTTTCAAAAATACCGAATTGAATCGATTAGTTACACGATAAGACCCTAGGTCAGAAGCTTCGCTACAACTACCAACGAGGTATCTGTTTATGCGTGCAGTTTTAGGTTCACCTTTAGGTCAAAGTTTGTCTAAATGTTTTCAACTGGGTATATGGAACCCCCCTGGTTGAACTTTTAGTCCGGCAGACACTATTTTAGGACCCACCACCTTATCTTCAAAAAGACAAATATGAAATTAAATCAAGATATCGAGATGTTATCAGTTTGGTAGATCAATATCATCATGAGTGCATGGATAAGATAAGGATAAGATAGACCTTATTGATAATATTCTTTATACCAGGTTTAGATCGTACAATATTGATTGCGCAAGCTGCGCTTACACTAAGTATAACTTTTTCACATCCCAATTTTTAGGTACAAATAGGCACTGTAATCATTATGTTGAACAAAAAAGTATTTTTAAAACTTGGCTAAATACTTCGTTATTTTATAACTTACACATGTCATGTCATTGTTATTACGAGTATAAGTAAGTTAAGTACTTACGTAAAAGTGTAGATAATAGTAAGTTTAATAATTGTACTAATAAAAACAGTTGTCCCGTCCGTCCGTACATAACTAGGTACAGAGGTATGCGTCGTGGAATGTTAACAGTGTGATAAAATACAAGCGCGAATTCTTGCAGTGTGGTGTGCCGCACAGACCGAGCTTTGAATGTTTACAACAATAGATAAGATACTGTGTAGATAGGTAGGTACTTACTCGTACATACATACAGAGCGACCACGTCCTAGGACGCTTCGATGTTATGGTTTGTTACACTCTTATAAATTAACACATTAAATCACTACAATATTCGGTAGGAGTGGTTAGAAATTTTGTTATAACTGCATACTTATTCACTGCGACTTAATATTAACATAATTATTAGTGTTTCATAAGTATGGGTGGTGATAGATAGCTAGGTAAAGGGTGATGACCAAGAAATATACTACTCTCCCAAGGAATATACTACGTGGTGACTTTGGACCCATTCTTTTTTACGGAAACCACAGAGTACAATAATTACTAACGGGAAACTAAAATAATAGTGCCGTGCCGGGTCATAATAACTTTAAACAGAAAAAATTAAGGATTTTTTTTTTAAACTTTTACATGTGTAAATGTTTGGATTTAAAAGTAGAAATTTTAGTATAATTAATAAAAGGAGGATTTAGTAAAATCGTCCACCAACAAAAAGCATTAGTAAAATGCAACCATGACAGCTATTTTCATCGAATATGATCATCTAGGTATTTTTTGTCACTCATTTCGTTGTCTTCAATTATCATTATTATTATACCTACGTCGACTATCTAATAAGACAGATTATGAAGTTCACACACTTGATTCAAAAGGTATCATAAGAATAAATACCTTTCCCACAACTTATTTAACTTATTTGTTAGTTTTATTTTATTTTACACGTATTGCTAAGTTTTATTTATTAGACGGAACAAAAAATGGACAGACCGTCATTCTTCTTTAAATGTTTATAACTGTCAAGAAATTTTATAAAATCTAAGGCTATAAACCTGATTATTTATGATACCAATAACATATTAAAAAATCATTAAAATTGGCTAAGTTTTTCTTATCTCAACCTGTTTTGTCCCACTGCTGGGTAAAGTTTTCGTTAAGGTGTAAAAACGATTTCTCTTTTGGTATGGACAAATTTTATGAATGCTTATCATACGGGCAGACAGAATTATTAATTCAATTCAATCAATTTTTTAGAAGTATGAACGCCGAAAAAAATCAATCAAAATATTTATTTAATATTATTATTACATGTTTTATTTATGTAAGATTTTAAATATAATTTAATATTGTTATAATATAAACTAGTGTATAGCCTTTTCCCTGTTTGATGTCCAATCATTCAGATTCAACACTAGATATCATTCACTACCTATTCTTAGGGTTAATATTTATTTCAATATTTATTTAGACCCGAAGCTGTTATTTCGAGGAATCCTGTGTTTTTGTAAAGTTTTTATTTTTCTGGGACCCCAATATTTCTAGGCTTGCTTTGTGAGGGGACCAATAAGGGGATAACCTAGCTAAGTCTTATAAATATGTCATTCTAACATGCATAGTCGAGATCCGGACACATAATTAATTTTAATTGTATCATATTGTTATGCATG